>JANAVB010022000.1:7659489-7686989 GCA_029216955.1 Iris pallida
AATTTGGCACGAAAAACGTGCTGAAAATCTATTTAATTAACCAAAATTTACAACATATTTAAGAATGTGAAGTATCTAACCTCAATATTTTTATTTTTCGGTTATTTGACCGAATTTTTGAACGTATTTTATTTACACTAAGCCGATTTATACTCGTACTTTTGCCATCCCCAATTTTTTCTGTTCTCCGAATTGCTACAAGGAGCTATACTCGCTTGTTCTCACGCACAGACATATTTGCTTGTGTGGTCCTCCTTACTGGCACTCTCATAATTAATGTTACTATAATTAACCCATGCAATTGCAAGATACCACACACACAAGAGGGAGGAGTAGAATTTCAGTCAATCTCCCCCCCTTCGTGTGTCATATGCTACCATAAAACTTTTGTTGCCTTTTTTCCTCTCGTACTCTCATCTACAGTCCCTTTCAATGTTGCATGGTCTTTGTAAATTCGCTCTCTCAGTCTTAAATATGAAAGAGAGAGGTGGGCGAAAAGAGAGAGAGAGAGAGAGAGAGAGAGAGAGAAGACAAGAGCTCTTTCCATGAAGAGAGGCAAAATAAAAAAACTACTTCAGAAAGTTCCTTTGAAGGTTAGTGATTGAAAAACACCCCCATACGCATGTAACAATATGATTTTACAGTGCTGCCTGCCAAGGGCGGAGCCAGAAATTTTTCTTAGGAGCAGCGGCTGAGATTAGCCTGGCCCCAGACGAGAGCAAATATGTATTTTCATTTATAATGGCACAGCCAAAATTCGATCCCAAGTCTCTACAACCATAGCAAGATATTCTAACTACTAAACCAAGGGCGGAGCTAGAATTTTTTTTTAAGGGGGCTGCAAATATGGATGTAACTTTTTTTTTTTAACCTAATATACTCAAAAAATAAACAAAAAAAAATATATATATATATATATACCACAAACAAGTGAAATTACACAGAAAAGACTTGAACCCAGGACCTAGCAAACTAGTATCAAACAACTATACCAACTATACTATGACTGCTATCAATTTACAATGTGAAAATAAACTACTAGTGTTCTTAATAAACAAAAATTTAGTCCGGACTGCAGCCCGGGACAACCCATGTCTAAGATTCATATCGTTAACGGAACAAAGTGGTAACTCACTGAACATGTTTCCATTATCGCACCTCTCCAGAATTCTATAATTTGTAGCAGTTACTTGTATAGCTTTCGTTGTAAAATTATAATTTGCCTACATTTCAATACAAGTTTAAAATATTATTTCTTCCCCCTCTTAGGGTTCCAAGATGTTGACATGAATTTATTGTCACTTACTTAATTTCCATTCACAACCTAGTTTGGTTCTTGTTCTTCCTCTTGAAAGTTCAAATGCCTAATATGGTCAAGAGGAGGACCACAGTTGTTAAATCCATCCTGTAAATATATTGTTATTTAGAGGAGAGGTAGAAAAAACAAAACAAAAAGGATATTGAAGACTATGCCACATTGCCACTAGCCATTGTGCCAACAGCAGTACTACTGCTGTCACAGCCTTCCTTTTGCCAGAGAGAAGTAAAAGCAGAAACAAACAGCTCAATCATAAAGCAATGGATTACAAAATCATTTCAACCTCCTATTTTCAACTTGGTCTATTTTTCCTTCATATTTTCTTTTCTCTTTCAGTCAGCTCCTACTCTGACATGAAAGAAAGAAAGATGTAAAGAAGAAATTCTGTGAGCCTCTGACTCCCCTCTTTGATGCTGTTTCCTCTTTCAGTCCTTTGTCTTGGTATCAGGCCCAGCCTTGGGCTATGCTAGTGCTACTGTACATGTACTGCAGTACTGCTATGTTTTAATGCTCTGTCATGTAAGTTTTCAGGCTCTCTCACCTAAGAATTACACAGGAAGAGCAGTGAGACTAGATGATGACCTCTCCATCTCAAGCATCTTTAGATGTTTGTCACTTGGCCATTAATTATAGGTGACTTAATTTGTTCATTAATCATTTCTCACTTGCTTAATTGCAGTTCTTGGGCTTGCATTTTCTTAAAAAAGAAACAAAAAAAAAAAAGGATTCATTTACCTTTTTTTTTAATCTTATCTGTACTATTTAAGTACAACATATTATCTTAGTGAGGTCGAAAATAAGTTTATATTTCGAACCTTTTATGTAAGGGCAGAACCAAAAATTCAAGTTAGGGTGGGCTGGATTAGGGTGAACTAAGTATGGATTGACTCAAAGAAAAAATAAATTCGAAATATATATATATATATATATATATATATATATATATATATATATATATATATGAAAAAAAAAGAAATTTTTTGTTTGAGGTGGAATATATATATGAAAAAAAAAGAAATTTTTTGTTTGAGGTGGAATATATATATGAAAAAAAAAGAAATTTTTTGTTTGAGGTGGAAGTCCTCGGCCAAACAAGTATTTCGTAGAGAGCTGACAAGGGATTCCATCAATAACCAACCGTTTTGATCCTTTGGAACAACTCCATGAATTTAGTTGATCCTTTTAGGAGGCCACCAATGACCATAGATCGAACCTATCCAATTTTTACAGTGCGATGGTTGGCTGGTCACGGATTAGTTGTACATACCGTTTCTTTTTTGGGGTCAATATAACCTACCCCAGCCTACAGAATGGGTACGCCCTTGCATTTATGCATGAAAGAGTTTTAAAAGCAATGCATGTATGTTATATATATAATCAATATTTTTTCTCACTCCAAATAATATAAATATATCATAATGTTGCTTGAAGGGAAGATTGATTGAGAAGAAATGTTGCGAAATTCTTCTAACACACTTTTCTTTGTATAAAATAGTTTTCATCCATGGCCAAATTAACACCTCTACTCAATCTACTCCCTTAATTACAATGCTTATAAGCTACAAAACAGTGACAAAAAAAATGATGTATCCCATGCCAAGGGAATTTTCTTAGTTGCCTCATTGAGCCATGCTCTCCTTTTCCTTTCTTCCCTCGCTACCATCATAAAGGACATAGATTGCTTGAAATTGAAGCCTGTGACGAAGAACTAAATTTAAAAAAAAAAAAAAAAAAACCCCAAGAGAACTAAGCTACACCATCCTCACTACTACTGGTCCTTGCCATGCCAGTCTGGTCTTCCTAGGGTGAACTCCAAGCTAGGTTTCTTCAGTTCTTGACGAGGTTGTAACAATGCATGTGTCCGACACGTATCATTATCCTGCAAATTGATTACGTGTCGTATGTACGTTATTTGCAAGAAAAATAAATAGTGTGCATTATCAGGGAGAGGGAGTTGCTTTTGATTCTAATTACCTCAACTAGAGACAAGGGCATCGGTCTTACTCCGTCCATGTTGCTGGTGTTTGCATGCAGCCAAGCTCCTCTACTGAGAAAAAGGAATATAAAGAATGAGTTATAATATATCATAAGAAATAGTTAGAAGAACTCGTGCTATTTTCCTCAAGTAAATTGTATGCTTCATCGAAGACTTAGACAAAGATCATCCACATTGGTAATACATATGCAAGCATATAACAATTAAGTTTGCAACAATAGTTCTTACACAGTTTGGTGTAAGGCTTCAATAGATCATATAATCCAACTAATTTTTTTTTTCCAATTAGAAGCATGCATACAATGTACAACAATAAATTGTGTATTTTGGAGTTGGCTAGTTCTTAAAGTACGCATAGATTGCTCAAACAACTTCAATCCTTTAGATGTGCATATATGCTCAATAATTATAATATATATGCACTCTGAGTCAATATGATTTCTCATCCTTCCCCATGTTGCTACAAAACCAACTTGACCTTCTAGTAGTAAGTAAATTGTGTTAGTAAAGAATCCCAACTCTGTATTTTAGACTCTGAAAATTGAAATATAAAATAATGATCTAACCAAGACAGAGACTTGAACTTGGTTCAATGTCCTTAAGATAATATTTGCTATGCACTGGTGCTTACGGTTTTAATGGCGATTAATCTCGCAGGATACAACGGTTCTTTTCCTTCGGTAGCATCACTTCACACCGCAGGAACTCGACGAAACAATGCTGGTAGTCCCTCTCTCTCTCTTAGACTTAATGCTAGATGAATGAATGAAATTTAGTGATTGAATTATTCAAACACTTATGCTTTTATAAAAATAAAGAGACAATGAAAATGACACACATTTTCAATAGATTCGTTAAAAAGATTCGTACACCTTTTCAATAGGTTCGTTGAATAGATTTGTCGCCATAGATTCGTTCTAAAAAACAATTATTATTATTAATTAATATTTCAAATATACATTCACTTTTCCAACAAATTGTTCTTCAACCTGCCACAAGTTATCCTTGTTCATCCATCCTCAATTTCAAGATCGAAAAAATATAAACACAATATCCTTATAATTTCTGCAACACCTTGGAAGTTTAATTTACACTCTTATTACTTCTGCCCCTATCTTTATAATGATAAATAGTATTACACCTACCATCAAGTGCAGTAAATCTTTCTCAGCATCATACCAGTCTAATACTAATATTTTTGACATGTCTCAGCCTATTAGATTATACTTTCTTCATTTATACATGTTGTTTACAAGAAATTGCAACTCATTATCTATTTTGTTTTTTTAAAACAATTAATCCTCATTCCATTCCTCTACCTGAATTTCATAGGAATAATGAAGCAGAAAGTTATTTATATTGCTATATAGAAGGTATAAGGGTCCATTAGTGAAATACATCTAAATCCTCATGCCAACCCTGTGCTTCTCAACAGTGTTTATGAGACATCATCAAAATAATTAATGTTGTGTCATTTTAGACATATGCATCTTTAGTTTAGATGATCCATCTCCTACTACCCATTAATTTGGTAGCATAGTGTTTACATCATTCTCAATATTATGTTCCAACCCTATGGCAGAAGTACATAGTGTGTACAATTCCTACTAACCATGGGATAGTTGCTTATAATTGTTAGACTTGGTTACAAATAATTCTAAACTTTTTTTTTATGATATCCGACATTACGAACGGAATTTTGAGCACGCTGTATTGCATGACTTTTGTGCTCATTGCCCCCAACTTCCACAATTTTTTTAAATGGAAAGGAATAATACGCCCCCGAGACTCGATCTATCGTTCTTCTGCCATCTAGTCAGGGTCCTCGGTAACCATAAAGATCACTCAAGTTCAACAAATAATTCTAAACTGTTGCAAAGACTATGTGGTTGTGCAAAAATTTAAGCGGTTACAGCTGTTTTGTTTTAGTTGGAGATACAAGAACTTAAAACTTTTAATTGTATAAATATATTTTATTAAAAGGTGCACGCGAGAGAGAAAGTGAGCACAACTTTCTCTAGATGATACTTATATTTCTATCGATAACTAGTTACATATCGACTCGTATCGCTTTGGAATACTAACAATACACCGGAAATTCAAATATATTTTCTAGGAATAACAAGACCAACTCTATAAAGTTCACCAGGTTTATATCCAAGGGAGACAAAGCTTTATGTTTGAGTAGAGGAGGCAAACAAATTTACACAAACTTAAAAGAGTGGAACCGTGTGGTCAGTACCTACAAGTTGAAAAGTTGGAGACAGGAAAATCTGAAAAATTAGGTAAGGGAAGCACATTATTTCGGTAAAAGTATATGCTAATGCTGATTTTTTTTTTTTTTTTGATTTTTTTATAAAGTACTCCTAGAAAGTACTCTCTCCTGACAAAGAAACTCTCTCACTTTGTTCTATAGTAACAAAGTAAGAAGTTGCATGGACTGAAATGCCCAACATAAACCAATTTAGCTATTATGGACTCATAAGATACCCTAACAGTAATGGAGAGAGAACCACCCACAAGGGGCATGTCAGGTCAAACACATTCCTGAAATCAGAGCCATGCACTAAAAACACTAGGGATCAAGTCCTAAGAGCATCTCCAACCCTATTGTGAGTTTGAAAAAAAATGGTTGCCACATAGGAATGACAACCATTTTTTTCAAAAGTACTTCTCCAATGCAAATGTGAAATAAAGTGTGGAGTTGACATGGCAATGACATGGCAAATACAATGTGAAGTTGGTTGTCTAGATCTAGACAATGCACTTCACAATGTCTTTATGTCCACATCATCATTTGTGAATAAAAATATTTATAAAAAAGTTGAAGAAGTGGAGGAGTTGCCTTGGAAGTTGGAAAAAATACTTTTTATTATCTCCTCAATACTTTTGCATTGGAGAGAGTTTTTGTATCTCATTGTCATTTGAGATATAATTTTGCCACATAAACAAGACATTGTCTTGTAGCTCATGCCACATAGGAGCCACCTAAGACTCACAACACTTAACAAGACAATAGGGTTGGAGATGCTCTAAGTTTGGCCATTTTGATCATATATATGTGCCCAACAGACATACAATGCAGCGTGCACAAAATTCCGTGTAATATATGTGCCAAAAAAAATCCCCATCTCTGTGACTTTGTCAGCTGAAGAACAAGTAACTCAACTGTTATGTAATAGTAGTAAAGTAGAAATTATATATATGGTTTTAGTTGGTGTTTGATGTGCTTTTTTCCTGAGAAGTAAGTGTCACTCTTCTAGCTTCTCTTTATGGGCTTAATTTAAAGTTGAACACCAAATCCCCCTAAGGAATCCCACCAGCACAAAAGCAAAAGCTGCCAGGAGACACCTTAGTTTCTTCAGGTGGTGGATGTCCAATCCTTCCTGACTTGACCTAACAAGCCTATGCAAAGAAGATAAAATGCAGTGATGACCATTCACCTACACACACACACCTTGATGAGTTGCTCCAAGTAGGAGCATTGCCGGAGGCGGAGCGTCCGAAGCCGAGATCGGTCGGGAGCGGAGAGAAGTCGTCCTCGCCGGAGCCGTCGGATTGTCCTTCATTAGCCACACAGTAGTAAATGATTCAGGACACATTATATATTAGTTATAAGCAATATATGAAGTATGAATTACCAGATGATGCAGCACCAGCAGGAGGAGGAGGAGGCCTGTCAGTGGTCTTCACAGTTCTGTACATCTGAATGGCAAATGGGAAGAAAAAGAAAAAAGAAAAAAAAGAAGGGAAAGGAGCAAGTGAAGTGAGTTTGAGCTGAGTTACAAAGGAAAACCCCATATCCAATCCAAATGTATTCTTTTTCTGAGTTTTTCTGAGGTTGATGCTTTGTGTCATGTGGTTTCTGTTGGGATGCACTAATTGTGAAATGATGGCTACTTTTCTAATTTGTTTCTCTCTCTATCTCTTAAGTTTGTGGCACAGTAACCTATGGATGCAGTGAATGGTTGAATGATTATGAATGAATGGATCAAGTAGATGCATGGACTGGTCTGCTTCCTTCAGACAATAGACTGCTACTATACACATAAGATGAGAGAGGAGAGAGAGAGGGAGTGAAGTCATACCATAAAAAGAAAAAGAATGTGTATGTATGGAAGAAGGAAAAATTAGAAGACTATGAAGAAGAAGAAGAAGAAGAAGAAGAAGAAAAGGGGGTTAAGTACCTGCAAATGGCTCTTGACATGAGCTAGAGTGAGATCCTTCACATCCATTAGCTCAAGAACTGACTTCGGAGTAGCCCCTAAAATTAGCATTACCAACAACAAGAAAAAAGAAAAATCATTCTCATCATCATCAACAACAACATCAAGAACTATAGCTGAATATACATACTCTCGTGTCCTCCAAGCAACTCGACGGCGTGCACGAATCTGGCGTGGAGGGTGCTCGTCCACCGCATCCTCGGCGCGCGCATGCTCCGCTTCGCGGGCATCTTCGACACGAACCTCATCACGTTGTGGTGGTGGTGGTGGTGGGCGTTCCCGGCTATGCTTCTCCCGGGCGGCGGCGGCTGCGGCTGCGCGGGGACCCTGCCGCCTGCGGAGTCGGAGGAGGGCGAGTAAGGAGAGAGGTGGTGGTAGAAGGGGGCGTGGCTGTAGATAGGAATCCCTCTTATGGGCACGAGGCCGCCGCCGCCGTCGAAGGGCGACCGCATCGACGCCAGGAACATCGGCGGCCCCGTTGTCGCTGATGCCGCCCGCCTCCAGGCGCTCTCGGCCTCCGTGGCTGCCGAGGGGTAGGAGAGCGAGAGGTCTGCGGGGGCGTTGTGCCGACGGATGTTGTTGCTGTTGCGGTTCGCGGCGGGGTCGGAGATCGGGTCGGGGAGGCTGATGCGGAGGGAGAGGTCGGGGGACGGCATCGACGACGTCGTCGTCGGCATCGACCAAAACAGGAGGTTTCTTGGAGGGTTGGTTTTCGCTGCCAAGAAGAGGAGAATGGAATGGAATGGAAGTAGTGCGAGAGAAGAAGCTAACTAAGAAAAGAAGGGGAGAGAGAGAAGAAACGAATTGTGAATGAAATTAAGTGTACAGGGGACATAAAGGTGGGAGCATTTGGAAAGATTTCCGAGTCCTTAACTTTAAGCCAAGCATGTATGAAAATGACACACACACACCCCTCTTTCTTTCTCTCTCTACACTACACACAAACAAAGAAAAGAGAGAGAGAGAGAGAGGTGTAAGAAGTCTAAAGAAACGGGGGCATTTCTACCCGGACCCGGAGACCTCGGGTTAGTACAAGAAAACAAATCGAAACAATAGGAATGAATGGAAGGAAAATATGGGTGGTCTCCGTTTTCAAAGGGAAGGAAAAAGGAAGATGTGAGCGCACAGTGCTGCACTCACACATTGATAGGTTTGTTGGATGGTAGCAGCAAAGGGGGATGGGAATTTGGAATCCCTGCAACCACTGTGAGACTAGATAGGCCGTCACAGGAGTTTTTGTTCGGCAGAAAACGTATCAAAGAACCAACCAACCAACCTTGAGGGTCTGCATGGACTCAGGGTTAAGTGAGGAAAAATAAAAATTATGTTTGATTTGAAGGTGAGAGTTTATAAGAGGAGTTATAGAGGGTTAAGCGGGAGTTTGTTTAACCCTCTTCTGTCTAGTTTTTATCTTTAGAATCGGAGGGTTAAGGAGAGGGATGAGGAGTTTTATTTAAAAAAATCTTAAATATTTTTTATTTGTTCTATAAATTTTTTTTTTCCAACATGTTGCTCCATAGCTTCCTAATTTGTGAAGATATTCTGATAAGTTTTAATTAAAATTTCAATCAAATTTAATTTTATGACATATATAATAAGGTTATTTTGGTAACTATCATATTTTTATTAATCATCCTCCCACTCAAAACCTCCAAACCAAACAAGAGCTATTAAACGCCCCCCACTTAACTCTCCCTCCAATCCAAACAAGGTTTTATGTATTGACTCTACTCCCCCGCAATTAACCCCACTTAACTCTGCTTATTTTTTTTTCCCTCAATCCAAGCAGACCCTTGACTAGGGGGATGGAGGGATTTTGTTTAAAAAGTCATAAATATTCCTTATTTGTCATATAAAATATCATAATTTTTTTTCATGCTTTCAACATGTTGCACCGTATCTTCCTCATTTATGAAAATATTTTGACTAGTTTTAATTGAAATTTCAATAAAATTCACTACTTAAATCTGTCAAATCAGCGACGCCTCAGGACGTCGCTAAATAGGGAAAATACGTCGCTAATATCGATTAGCGACGTATTTAGCGACGTTTGCACGTAGTCGTGATTAACCTAGTCGCTAAACAACAAAACGTCGCAATACGTCGCTATTGCGACGAGACTTAGCGACGCGGACACGTCGCTAATTCAGCGACTACCTGCGACGTAAAACGTCATCATTTACCGACGTAATCTAGCGACGTTGAGCGACTTGACATGCATGATGCTGACCTGGCTTGAAAGCCAAATGGCGACGTTCTGCGACTTTGTTACGTCGCTATAGTACCGACATATAGCGACGTTTAGCGACGTCATACGTATCGACGTTTAGTGACGATCAGCGACGGTATTCATCACAGTTAGCGACGTTGAGATACTTACTTAGCGACGTTACCTTCGTCGCTGAACGTCGCTGAACGTCGCTAAGCTTGAAAAAAAATAAAAAAAATACAGCATTTGCAGCATCCCCTGCAGCATTTGCAGCATCCCCTACACCATTTGTTACAACAACGACGTTGTGTATCACGAACACAGTATCAAACAACACAGATACACACAATCACGAACACGTTTAAAACACAATCTCATCAATCAACACAGATATATAAAAATTTGTAACAACAATGTCAAACATAATGGTCCACAACTTAATTGCCAAGTATAGGAACGAATGGCTCAGAACACAACCCAAAATTCATTCTAGCATACATTAGTGTGAATCATCTATGTTCTGTACATATGGTGTAGTATATGTTCTTATCGTATCTAGTATCTGAAGAATGTAACAGAATCAAGATGAACTCACATAATGTAATACTAAGACATCATCTACTACTATATAAGATATAGTGATAGGTTGTCATATCATCATTGCCGAGAGATGAGGGTCGGAGGACAAATACCGCTCGAGTGAGCCAAAGGCATGCAGCCACTTCCCTCCCTCCATTCACCCTCTCCCTCTCTCACGCTATCAACGTCACAACTTTTCCACCTCAAGTTCTGATCAAGCATCTTCCTTCTCCTCTCCTCCACCATGGCTCTGGACCCATCTGCTCCTCCCTACTTCCCTTCTTCTTATTTGACTCTCTTAGCCACATATGATATCCACCTCAAGTGTAGAGTCGGGGGAGAAGAAGTGAGCAGGAAGAGGAGGGGGAAGCAGCACAGCCGGCGGCATGACCCGGAGGCACTACAACAGAAATGGGTTATAATAGCGTGCGTGGAACGCTGTATAATGTCTATTATAGCATATTGCGTCCGCTATAAATGCCCCCGCTATAATAACCTCATGTACACGAACGCTATAAAAGTATAGCGTTCCAAAACGCTATTTATGGTTTATAGCGTTTAAGCCCGCTATAGACCATGTATAGCGTTTGTAAACGCTGTATATACCTTATAGCATATATGAACGCTATAGAGATGTAATAGCATACATGAACGCTATTAATAAGTTGTAGCGTTCCTGAACGCTATAGTCCATTTATAGCACTGTTGAACGCTATACAGTTTTTATAGCGTTTATTTACGCTATAGCTTGATAATAACACTTGTTTACGCTATAATGGTGTTATGGCGTTCCTGAACGCTGTTGAGTTATAATAGCGTTTCTTTATATATATGCTATTGCAGAGTCAAAATTCTTTCATATATCTGCATTTCTTTCCTGCTATTATAGCATGTCAGAATGCTATTGCACAGTAAAAATTCTGTATTCGATAATTTGCAGAATGCAGCCCACAGTTCACTAAATGCAGGTATTCAAATGTTTAAATGCGAATCAATCACAGAATGGAGTAGTACCAAACATATGTAGAACAACGAAGTAGTACCAAACATTCAAAATCTTTAATTTCTCCATGTAGAACAACAAAGTAGTACCAAACATTCAAAATCCTTAACTTGTCCATGTAGAACAACAAAGTAGTACCAAACATATGTCAAAATATTAAACATTAACAGTGTATCAGCTACATATATCCCAAAATGTTCACTATGTAACATTTAGCTCCCTTCGAGCCTATCCACAACCAAAACCCCTCAGAAAGTTAAGCATCCTCTTCCTTCATCCAACCTACACAAAAATAGGGAGAAATCATTAGTGTAAAGAAAAAAACCATCTCGAGACACCCTGAACGTTACAGAAATATTGGAACAAATTCAAAGGTGGTAAAAAACAAAATCACATAATTTTCGACAATTGGTCATTGGAGACACCTGAACGTTGTTCTTAGATATGATATTGTGAATTTTATCATGAAAACTTCGAAAAGCACCTTAACTAAAATTATCAAGACTTGAAAATGCTGGACTGTGATGAGACAATTCATTTGTTTCTCGAACAACTCGCGTCTTTCAAGTGAAGGAAGAAACTTGTTTGTAGCAGAAGATACATATTAGAAATATGTTGGAGAAAATATAGATGAATGTTGAATGAAAATAACAATAACTAAAGAGTCACATTAGCATTATAGCTCTGAAGTCTCATTAGAACAGAACATTGAGGGCAGCATATATATTTGGACTCAGATATATTTGGACTTTAAAAGGAAAAGAAAAGAACAGAACATCAAGAAAAACTGAGAGGGGTAATAACTATTATTACCATTGAGGGCAGCAGATATATTTGGACTCAGATATATTTTTACCCCTCTCAGTTTTCTGTGTAATAAACCATAATCTTATATAATCTATTATTACCAGTGCACTAATTGGGAAAACAGTGAGTAAAACATAGGAGTGCATGAACTAAAGACGTACCTAGTCTTCAAACGGCATAATGTGGTCTGTTGGCCAAGCCGTGGTACTTCCAATAATTTCTTCTACTGTGTCGTTACCAAAACACGGCCTAAACAACAGAGCTTTGGGTTGTATCACTATATCTACCCAAACACGGGATGCACCTTGTCCGAGAGGATAACCGTGAACCGGCACATTCGGATCATCGGTGATCCATCGTCCAATTGCAACAACTTCCTTATCATTTCCTGTCCAATCCAGTAACTTGCATTTTTGGTCCTTTGACAGATGATGATGCGACTACAACAAAGATTGAAGCTTAAAAATATTAAATATCATTCAAGTTACAATACTTCTATTTGTTATTAGAATATATTACCTGTGGAGTTGTTGGAGATTTAGAAATGATCTTTACTTCAAAATCATTCTCGTCGACACTGTTGTTGTCCTCCTCTTTACTGTTATCATCATCACTGCTGCCCTCAATGTTCTCCTCCTCCTCTTTATTGTTCTCATCATCATTGTTGCCCTCATTGTTCTCCTCCTCCTCTTTAGTGTTCTCGTCGTTCTTCTCATTGCTCATATTGTTTTGATCCTAATGAGGAAGTTGACATGTAAAATATCAACTTGATGATATCATCAAGAAAAATATGATTGATGACTTACCTGACTTCGCCTAAAACTATCAGAGTCAGGACAATAAGTTACTTTTGATCAGTTAGTGGTCAACTTTGCTCATATTTGTTACAATTAGTTAGAGGAAAACAGTTACATGTAAAATATCAACAAGAAAAATAAACATTTGTTACAAGTCGTCATTCTTGATGACTTACCTGACTTTTCATTAATGTACCAATTAGTTGATTTTGTTGTTCAAGTAACTTTGATATGGAGTTGATTTGCCCTTGCATTGAGTCAACTTTGCTTTGGGAATTTCTCTCCTCTACACTCACGTCAACATCATCATCTTTTTGTTGATCGCATCCCTAAACAAGGCAAGCATCATAGGTAATGTATAAAAAAAATATCAAAGTGAAATAAAATAAGAGTCAATATAGAATTCCTACACACTTACCTTATTTTTCATCAAAGTCTCTATCAACTTTGCTTGTTCTTTAACTAACTTTGACATTGAGTCGATTTCGTCCTTCATCGATTCAATTTTGTTTTCCAAACGGACTACTGTTTGAGAATGTCTCTTTTGAGCAACTAATTTAGATTTATTTGCTCCGGCTCCGGCTCCTCTAATCCTTCCCCGTTTTTTAGATTGCCGTACTACTTGTGAAAGTGCATCACCTTCATCTACTTGTTGGGATCCCTCTGAAGGTGGTGCAAGAAGGATTTCCTTGGCTTTTTGCTAAAATTACGATGAAGAAAACTAGAATTAGTCTCCGTTGGACAACGCTTGACTGTACGTACAAAAAGAAAAAAACATACTATCCATAAGAAGGTAATTGTGTACATACAATGAGCTCGTTGTCCTTTGAGTGCTTAGCTACACCTTCCCCAGTAGTATATCCCCGGATCCAAGCACGAAGCCTAACCTTATCGATAGGACATGGTCCCTCCCTTCTCTGCATTGTATTAGGTAAAATTGGCATTGATAATTAGAGAGTTATAAATACGAATGTTAAAAAAAAATACTTTATGTACTTACCAATATTTCATCGGCAATGCGAGCAAAGCCTTTTCTACTTCCAAGATACGGCATTGTTTGTTTTCCTCTCATTTGTTTAAACATTGTAGACCTCTCCTACGTACAACACATGCATATAATTAGATAATACCTTAAATGTTAGACATTGAAGCTTCAAAATAATTGAGTTCAACATACCTTAAATTGTTTTGATGATCTTTTCTTAACGAATTGTTCCCAATCTGCTGGGTCTACGTCATTCGGCTTTCTCTTCAAATATTTTTCCAATTTTGATTTGTTGGCCCTAACAAGTCTTCCCATTTGTTGGAGGACATAAATTTTTGCCTCCTCATCGCGCTCTTTGAATGTAAATTTTTGCTACAAGTACAAAATAGTCATAAGTAATTATTAGGAAGATAGTAGATATAAACTACATTTAAAAAAGAATGTAAAATTTCATCTTACTGTAACAGCTTTCCAATAGAAGTCCTTGCTCTCAGAAGGTATATGTCTCCAATCATCGAACGTTATTGGTACCATTTCACGTGTCAAACATCCGACATAAGTTGAAAGATGTTTCGAGTTCCTTCCAATTGGTTGACCATTTTCATTTAACTCCACCTCAAGCCTATTGCCACTTTCAACGGGCAAAGTACTACACCTAGTGGGTCCCCTAGTCCTTGCTGTTCTCTCTGTTTTGCCTTCATTTGAAGCTTGTGGTTCTTCTACGTCATTTGAAGCTTGTGGTTCTTGTCCCTCATTTGATGCTTCTTCTACTTGTTCTTCATTGGAACATTTTTCCTTGTATTTCTTTTGCTTCTTGTGCTTCTTTACCTTCTTGTGCTTCTTTGTAGATTTACTTGCTTGATTTGCACTCTATAAGAACACAGTTGACATTTATGCATTAGAAAAATATGTAAGCATTGATATAGAAAACAGTAACTTGTTTTGCAACATTTGTGCTTGATCCTTACCGCATTCGAACCTTCTTGCTCACTTATATATAAACCAGCATTTTGATTGTTCACAAGAGCAGCCTCGACGCCTAGTTTTTGCTTCTTTGCTCTCTTTTTTGCGCGTTTTGAAGACTACAAATATGCAACATAATAAAACAGTAAGAAATAAATGAGATTTATGTAAGCGTAATTTTAAATACATGTTGAAGGTTATTTACCTCAGCCTCACCATCATTTCTCATTTTCCTTGGTGTCATTGCAAGATAGGGTAGCTACGAGCAAGAATTACTCGCTGACGATGATTAGAAAATAAGCAAATATTAAAAAAAATCAATCATGAGAAGTAGAGTATCATAGACTGTCTGCTGCATGGACAATTAAACCCATAGACTGTCTGCTGCATGGACAATTAAACCCATAGACTGTCTGCTGCATGGATAATTAACCATCAAAGCCAAGGCAGGACAAGATGGCCATCCTGCTGCTGTAGCCTGCATATGCAAAGATGGCCATCCTGCTGCTGCATGGACAATAAAATACAAAGCCAAGGCAGGACAATAAAATACAAAGCTCTGCATATGCAGCTGCCCTGCTGCTGTAGCCTGCAAATGACCAGCAATGCAAGCAAGAACCACCTGAATGCAAGCCAAACATGTTGATACATGTTGATGGCCAAGATGGCCCTCCCCTGATACATTATGTATTTACCCAAATCTAATGACCAAGATGGCCAAAGTCACTGCCTATGCTCTGATACATGTTGATATATACCCAAATCTAATGACCAAGATGGCCAAAGTCACTGCCTGTGCTCTGATACATGTTGATACATACCCAAATCTAATGACCAAGATGGCCAAAGTGCCACCCCCATAGATTATTGCAAATGAACCACTGACAGTGAAAAGCACAATTAAACCCATAGATTATTGCAAATGAACCACTGATACATGTTGATACATACCCAAATCTAATGACCAAGATGACCAAAGTGCCACCCCCATAGATTATTGCAAATGAAACACTGACAGTGAAAAGCACAATTAAACCCATAGATTATTGCAAATGAACCACTGATACATGTTGATACATACCCAAATCTAATGACCAAGATGACCAATTAAACCCATAGATTATTGCAAATGAACCACTGACAGTGAAAAGCACAATTAAACCCATAGATTATTGCAAATGAACCACTGACAGTGAAAAGCACAATTGTGAAAGCATTAAAAAAAACTAGTTATTTTCAAACAAGCTTCTATACCAATAATAAAAACTAATGAAACATAAATGCCAATTAAACCATATAGAGTGTTTCATAAGATTAAATATAGAGTGTTTCATAAGATTAAATATATAGGAAAAAAGACCTCTTAAACATAAATGCCCTCACAATCCTTTCTAAGATAACTATCACTACCATCCTCAACATTCTTATCTAGTTTTGATACATCCACTGGTGCTAATGATGGTGTAAAGACATTTTGATCAACGTCCATATCCATATCTTGAAAACCTCTTGCTGGTGCCTTTAACACAACATGCCAGTTAGATGAAGCAGTGTCCTTAGAGTAAAATACTTGGGTTGCCTGTGATGCTAGAATAAACGAGTCTCTTTCAAAGCGGTGTTTTCCTTGGTGAAGGTTAACCAAGGTAAACCCATCTTCTATTTTGACACCATTTGTTGTGCTAGCCCAATCACAATCAAAAATAGGAATGTGAAAGGTATGATAATCCAAGCAAAATATATTCTTAAGTACTCCATAGTAGGCAACTGTATCGGTGACTTGGTTCCTATCCTTCGAGCTGGATCTACAAATGGTTGTTGCCTCAAGTGAGACACCACTGTTCTGCCTAGAGTTCTCAGCAGCCTTTGTATGGTAGCGGTTACCATTGATAACAAATCCTGAATAAGACACAACATGTTTTGAAGGGCCATGTGCAAGCCCTCTTAACATGTCGGATATGTTTTCACAGGATTGTTCCTCAATCTGTTCAAAATCAAAACAAAAGGTAAGGACATACATTGTTTGCACTAATAATGTGCTAAGGATACTAAAAAAAAAAGAAATTGGGACCTTCTTTTTTAACCAAGATGACAATTCCTTCGAATGACGATCTTGAAGTAAATTTTCATTTTGAACAAGTCGTCTATCCGAAAGTTTCAATTCCTTCAAGTGCATCCTAATAGGGAAAACAATTTTACATGATATTAATTATAGATATTGGCAAGATACGTTGGAGTTAGAATGTTTTCTTATAACTTACTCTAGATAAGGTTCGACTTCATCCATATTGAACAATACATAACGGTGAGCACTTTGTAGCTGTTGCTTATCCAATGTCATTATTGTTCCTTTTGAAATTGGACGGCCATCGAAAATCGCATCATTTTCAATATCTTCATTTCTATTTGGACGATGATCCATCTCAGCAACTTGTTTCATGTACCCACTAACAAATCTCATGCTCTCATCAGCAAGATAACATTTTACTATACAACCTTCAGGACGTGCACGATTTCTAACGTATCCTTTAAGGATCTTTATGTATCTACGAGAAAAAAAATTATTTAAAGTAAGCAAACGAATGAATGAAAATCAATAAAAAGAAAACAAATGATCACCTTTCAAACGGATACATCCAACGATAATGGACTGGGCCACCTAATTTAGCTTCACGTCCTAGATGGATTGGCAAATGAATCATGATATCGAAAAATGAAGGAGGAAAATACCTTTCAACCAAACATAATATGTCAACAAGTAGATTGGTAAATGAATCACGATATCGAAAAATTGAGGAGAAAAATACCTTTCAAACAAGCATAATATCTCAACAATTTCTTCCTCTAATTTCTCTATTTGTTCTCTATCGATGGCTCTTTGGCACAAGACATTAAAAAATGCACAAATTCGAAATATTGCAATCCTTGGTCCTTTTGGAAGAAGACCTCTCAATGCCACAGGCAACAACTGTTGCATTAACACGTGACAATCATGCGACTTGAGTCCTGTTATTTTGCAATCTTCTACTGATATACAGTTTTCAATGTTTGAAGAGTAACCATCGGGCAACTTCAAGTTATATAATCTCTTGCAAAAAATTTCCTTTTCTTTCTTTGAAAGGGTGTGCGGTCCCGGTGGAAGAAAAATCTTTTATTTCTTAATTCTGGATGCAAAACTTGTCGAATGCCCATTTCTTCCAAATCCTTACGTGATTCTATGCCATCCTTCGATTTTCCCTTTGCATTTAGCAATGTACCAACCACGCTATCACACCAGTTCTTTTCTATGTGCATTAGATCCGAATTATGGCGCAAAATGAGATGCTACAAAACCCAAAAAAAAGAATAGAAAGGTCAATTGGAAACAATTTACAAAACACATATGAAAATAATATGATATTACCTCCCAATACGGCAGTGAAAAAAATGTTGACTTCTTCTTCCACATCTCTGAAGATTGCCTCTTTCTTTTGCCATTGTCTTTTCCTTTCCCAAAATCATTTGTCATATTTTTTAGTCCTTCTAAAATTTTTGATCCAGTCATTAATCTAGGTGGTTCCCTATGTTCTTGCTTACCATCAAACCAACTTTTTTTCAACCTAAATGGATGCTTGGCTGGAAGAAAACGTCTGTGTCCCATGTAGACGGTTTTTCTACTATATTTTAACCATTTTGAACATGTATTCACTCCACATATGGGACATCCAACTTTTCCTTTGGTAGTACATCCAGCTAGGTTACCATAAGCTGGAAAATCATTTATTGTCCACATCAAAATTGCTTTCAAGTTGAAAAAAGATTTACTAAATGCATCATAAGCATGCACTCCATTGTTCCATAGCTCTAGCAAATCATCTATTAGTGGCTGTAAATAAACATCTATATCATTTCCAGGTTGCTTCGGTCCAGGAATTAGTAGTGTCAACATTATATTTTCTTTTCGCATGCATAGCCATGGTGGGAGATTGTATGTTGTGAGCATCACTGGCCAACAACTATATGAAGAGCTAAGATCGCCGAAAGGATTAAACCCGTCTGCAGCAAGGCCAAGTCTAAGGTTGCGTGGCTCTTCTGCGAAAGAGGGCCACTTCATATCAATTGTCTTCCATGATAAGGAGTCCACAGGATGTCTCATGATGCCATCGTCACTTTTGTGATTATAATGCCACCTTAAGTTTTCAGCCGATTCAGGTGACTGAAACATTCTTCTGAACCATGGAATTATCGGAAAGTACCTTAGTACTTTTGCTGGAACTCCTTCTTGAATTTTGCCAGTCTTATCTTTCTTCCACCGTTCCAATCCACATTTTTTACATTTTTCCTCATTTTTCAATTCTTTTCTGTATAGACAACAGTCATTGGGACATGCATCTATCTTCTCACAATCAAGCTCAAATGTCTTAAGCAATGATTCAACGTCGCGTGAGGATTCTGGAATTGTATTTCCATTAGGTAAAATATCATGCAATATTTCCAAAAGATGACTAAAACATTTATTAGAGATTCCATACATAGACTTGTGCTTGTATAAAAGAACGGTTGCCGATAACCTAGTATACTTTTTGCAACTTGGGTATAATGGATTATTTGCATCCTTCAATAAGGTTGTTAATCCATCATCCCCTTCTTCTTCGATAGGTTCAGCATTGGGTTCATTTTGAACATATGCATCTTCAATTATATTAGTATCCTCTGTCTGTTCCAAATTTGAAATTCCTTCCCCATGCCAAATCCAATTTGTATAAGACATATCCATCCCACGTCTTAGCAAATGAAGTAAAATCATATCTTCATTACCACGACACAAATTCTTACAATCAATGCAGGGACATAACATAAAGTCTGGATTCTTTGCATTTGACTTGGCAAAATCCACAAACTGACGGACATATTTCTTATACAATGTCGTATTCCTAAAAAAAACAAAATAATTTTAACATAAATAAGACATAAAGATGGATTTAATTAAGTGAACAAATTAGTATAGTGAAAAGGATTTCAATACTTGTTAAGATGAACCCAATCTTTTTCCATCATGTTGACACCCACAACTTGCTTATATCGAGCTTGATAACACCAAAAATAATTTCTACGTGGCCCTAAAGAAACGCCACAGAAATTCAGAAATTAAGTTGAAGGAGTTGTACATAGAAACGCCAAAAAAAGCCACAAAATAATTAGGGTTCCTGAAACAAACCAATAATATCAAACACAACAAAATGCCATGCACAGAAATTCAGTTGAAGGAGTTGTACATAGAAACATAATTTCTATCCAAAGCCGAACCCTAATTTCCGACAAATTGATCCACGAAATCGAGGAGACACATATACCCCAAATAATCCATCCAAACCCCAAATAATCCTTCCAAAGCCGATCCAACAAAAAGATCCAATAAAACCCCTCACGAAAACCCCAAATAATCCATCCAAAGCCGAACACTAATTTTCGACAAATCGAGGAGGCACATATACACCGTCACTGATAGATACTTTATTGATGGGGGAAAAAATTGCAAAAATATTGATTGGCTTATGACAGTCGGTCAATTTTTAGGGTTTTCGTGAGAGTAGAGATAGACATGCATGGAGAGAAGAAGATGAGGGTTTCGTGAGGGTTACCAGAGGAAGCGCGATGCCGGAAGATTTCTTCACGACCGAGAGAGCGAGGGTTTCGTCAGAGGAGTTGTGAGCGAGGGTTTTGTTATTCAGAGGGTTTTGTTATTCAGAGGAGGAGTTGAAGAGTTTTATTTAGTTACGCGCCCAGATTATAGGAGTTGAATGGGTTTTCCAGTTAGGAGAATATAATATTTTTTCAAACATAAAACATAGCGTTTTGCTATGGACGGTTCCGATTTAATTACGAAACATCTAACGGACGAGATCGCCCGCTATGTAGAACGCTATAATTTTATGTAGCAAAACTGAATCGCTCCTATAGCAGTCACAGCATACTATAACTTATTATTTTAAAATAAAATATATTTTATAAAACTGTGTTGCTTATTCTCTCATATGATTGGAACAGTAGATTGTTCAATTGTGAGCATTCGATTAACTCGGTTAACAGAACCGAATTACAAAATACCAAATTCGACCGAAAATCGAATAACAAAAATTGAAACCAGTCGAAATATCCTGTACCGAACCAAACCGAATGGAATATAATCAGTTAATTTGATTTTTAGTTTATTTGGTTTATAACCAATATTTCAGTTTATTTATCCTCATTTTTTTGCAATATATATTAAATAAATATACAAAGATATTTTTCGTATATATATTACTAAATTTTTTTACGGTAGCGATTTAATCCTATTACGACGATGTAACTTATATAGCATCCAAAATATGTTATAGTATTTTTTTTTTAATCATATGTAAAATATATACAATATGATGCTACTCCTAATCGAACTGGAATACCTATGTAGGGGTGTCTTCTGTTTATTCGTGATTTCAACCGAAACGAAATAGTCAACACCAGATAAACCGAAATTCAAAAACTCCAAAACCGAAATCGAACCAAAATTAACCAAAACCAAAACCGAATTACCGAACCAATTATAAATTATTCGGTTATTTGATCGATTTATTCGGTTTAAACCGAATAAATAGAAATCATATTTTAATTATATTAAAGAAATTATAAGTTTCTACACTTTTTTGTTATATGTCAAAAATTAATATATCAAAAGTACTTCAATATATAATATATATATATTTTTTTTCAATATATAATACATATATATATATAATACATATATATATATATATATATATATATATATATATATATATATATATATATATATATATATATATATATATATATATATATATATATATATATATATATGTTGCTTTCAAATATATACATTTTTCCTCACTGCATAATGAATTCATACATTGTTATATGTCAAAAATATATCAAAAGTAGGACTTCAAATTTTTTTTCAAATGATCCGGATCTCTTATTCAGAAAACAACTATACCTTTAACAGCACAGCATAATGAACGCTATGGTAATGACACTTATCATAGCGGGGAGCCATAAACGCCATATATAAACTGCTATTGTATGAACTTATAATAGCATATCCGATAAACGCTATGGATGATGGTATTATAATAGCAGGGAGTCATAACCGCTATAGATAAACTGCTATTGTATGACCTTTTAATAGCACAGACAAATGCACGCTATTGATGATGACATACTATAGCGGGGAGGCTTGAACGCCATAGATAAACTGCTATTGTATGCCCTTTTTGTTGTAGTGAGGAAGTACAGAGGTTTTCTTCAACATCCGTAGGAGAAGTATAAGGATATATCTTTTCATAACATATCACCTTGTCAAAGACCCTTAATGTGACAACCATGTTACCGCGGTGTCGGAAGACTAACATGTCATAATTTTCTAAGCCGTGTGTTTGACATAATCCTCCAAACTCTTTCCTGCTATGTAGTAATACAAGATTACTACATAGGAGGAAAGAGTTGGGAGGATTATGTCAAAACACACGGCTTAAAAAATTATGACATGTTAGTCTTCCGACACCGCGGTAACATGATATTCACATTAAGGGTCTTTGACAAGGTGACATGTTGTGAAAAGATATATCCTTATAGTTCTCCTACGGATTTGAAGAAAACATCTGTACTTCCTCCGGGTCATGCCGCCGGCTGTGCTGCTTCCCCCTCCTCTTCCTGCCCACTTCTTCTCCCCCGACTCTACACTTGAGGTGGATATCATATGTGGCTGAGAGAGTCAAATAAGAAGAAGGAAAGTAGGAAGGAGCAGATGGGTCCAGAGCCATGGTGGAGGAGAGGAGAAGGAAGATGCTTGATCAGCATTGTCTTTCGGATCGTCCTCATCAAGGCATAACGGGCTGCTCAGCGTGCCCAGTTTTTTCAACTTTTCGCTGGCTACAGAGTCGAAATGGGAACGGGTCCTCTTTGTCGGCCCGGAGCTCGGACTCGCACTCGTCGCCTCGCTACCGGTTTTCTCTCATCCTCTGACGCGGGTCATAAGAAAATAAATTTCGTGCCTCTTCTTCACATAAACATCATTGCCGCCTTGTACTCGAGCCTCCTCGTCTGTGACGCTATCCAACTTCTCGGTGCCTACATTGTCACTCGAATCTCCCTTTCGACTCGTATCGTCCTCTTCTTCGCCTGTCTTTTCGCTCCATGTCTTACAATCATCTGCTATCACCGCCGACTCATTCGACTCCTTCTCCGAGTCTTCCTTCTCCTCCTCCTCCTCCTCGGAGTCATCGGAGAAGGAGTCGAATGAGTCGGCGGTGATAGCAGATGATTGCAAGACAGGGAGCGAAAAGACAGGCGAAGAAGAGGACGATACGAGTCGAAGGGGAGATTCGAGTGACAATATAGGCACCGAGAAGTTGGATAGCGTCACAGACGAGGAGGCTCGAGTACAAGGTGGCAATGATGTTTATGTGAAGAAGAGGTACAAAATTTCTTTTCTTATGACCCGCGTCAGAGGAGGAGAGAAAACTAGTAGCGCGGCGACGAGTGCGAGTCAGAGCTCCGGGTCGGCAAAGAGGACCCGTTCCCATTTCGACTCTGCAGCCAGCGAAAAGTTGAAGAAGCTGGGCACGCTGAGCAGCCCATTATGCCTTGATGAGGATGATCCAGAAGACAATGCTGATTCAGTTTTGCCTTCCTTTGATGGTATTGATTCTGTAGATCCGTGTATAAAAGAGGAAGAGATTGGGAGTAGAGTGGACCCGGAGGAAAATGAGAGATTGGAAGCTGGGTTAATATCCAAGAAGCGAAAGAGAGTCGAGGATTCTGATTTTGATGGCATAGAAGAAGAGGTTCGCGACATAAGGAGAGGGACAGGGAAGGGGGCAGATGAAGTGAGGCCGACGACATCGAAGAGAAAGGCAGCACGGTCGTTAAAGGAAGATGAAATGTTCAACATCCTCAAGAATACCATCTGGAACGACAAAGGATACTTTGACAAAGGAGACCACCATGCTGTAAGAAACATCATCTACTACTATATAAGATATAGTGATAGGTTGTCGTATCATCATTGCCGAGGGATGAGGGTCGGAGGACAGTCAACTTTATCTACGGCTACATAGTTTCTGCCTCGCCAGTCGAATGGCTGTAGGGACTATGTCCTGATCACCATATCGTACCGTAGATTAATACAAATAGAGCTGGAGCCAAAATACAGAAACCAAAATACAAATACAGAATCCAATCCCTGGGTTCGCCGAAAATACAAAACATAGTTCTAATTCATATATATTTTAAGTGTGAGAACGGATGGCTCAGAACACAACCCAACCGGAGAGGATACTCTGAGAGATCCATCTGAGTAGGACGTATATTCTGAGAGATCACCTTTACAAGAATGATATCAGTAGTGGGATTGAGTGTTGGAGGAGATATTATCAGAGTATACGTCCTACTCAGATGGGTCTCTCACCGTTACTATTTTTTTCTGACAACATGGTGGATGTGCTCCGTCAACAAAATCTTGCTCCGAGCCAAAACTTTGCCTCGGAGCTCAAGTGGACATCCTTCGTGTAGAGCTCGAGTGAGAGGTTCCCGACAGCATGGTGGTCTCCTTTGTCAAAGTATCCGTGCTCGTCCCACAACCAATATGGGATGAGCACGGATACTTTGACAAAGGAGACCACCATGTTGTCAAGAATCTCTCACTCGAGCTCTACACGAAGGATGTCCACTTGAGCTCCGGGGCAAAGTTTTGGCTCGGAGCAAGAATCTGTTGACGGAGCACATCTACCATGCTGTCAGAAAAAAATAGTAACGGTGAGAGACCCATCTGAGTAGGACGTATACTCTGATAATATCTCCTCCAACACTCAATCCCACTACTGATATCATTCTTGTAAAGGTGATCTCTCAGAGTATACGTCCTACTCAGATGGATCTCTTAGAGTATCCTCTCTGGTTGGTTTTCGTATCATCATTGTCGAGGGATGAGGGTCGTAGGACAGTCAACTTTATCTACGGATACATAGTTTTTGCCTCGCCAGTCGATGGCTGCAGGGACTATGTCCTGATCACCATGTCGTAGTCCAATACAATCCAGAGATTGACACAGTACTAATTCATATATGTAGTCCAATACAAATAGTCTAATACAAAAACAACCCAATACAAATAGTCCAATACAAATAAGTACTAATAGCTAATGAGAACCACGCAGCTCACGCAAATGCTCAGTGATACGATCACGCAACCACCTCGAATAAGCGGGATCTTTGGCGTGAGGAGAGATATAGCCCCTTGCAAGTGCTGCATGAATAGAACTCCCGGTCTCACTAGCTACCGGTGCTGGATGAATAGAACTCCCGGTCTCACTAGCTACCGGTGCCACTTCCTCCTTAACTGTAGGAGGAGCCACCTCAGCATTCACTGTTTCCCTCAAACGACGTGCCGCTCCTCGGGTCATGGGTGCCATCTGATAAGATCGATATTCACAAATAATATAATTGTAACATAAGCAAGCTAACTAAAGGAACCATCATGTAATTTGAGTACATTTTCGAAAGCAGATAAAGTACAGAAAATTCGATTTTTTGCCAAGTGTAAAAACGGATGGCTCAGAACACAACCCAAGATTCATTCTAGTATACATTAGTGTGAATCATCTATGTTCTGTACATATGATGTAGTATATGTTCTTATCGTATCTAGTATCTGAAGAATGTAACAGAATCAAGATGAACTCACATAATGTAATACTAAGACATCATCTACTACTATATAAGATATAGTGATAGGTTGTCGTATCATCATTGCCGAGGGATGAGGGTCGGAGGATAGTCAACTTTATCGATGGCTACATAGTTTTTGCCTCGCCAGTCGAATGGCTGCAGGGACTATGTCCTGATCACGATGTCGTACCGTAGATTAATGCAAAGTCCTTATAGCAAATATCGTACATAGATTTCTACCTCGCCAGTCGAATGGCTGTAGGGACAGTGTCTGACTTGGTGTATCTCACCATTTTTCCAAAATGCCTGACATTCTACCTCGCCAGTCGAATGGTTGTAGGTGTATTTCTACCTAGGTATCCAGTCTCTCATGCAGGACCTACCTATCTACCTTTAACATTAAATTATACAAAACAAACTAGTCTTAAATACTGGTACCAACTGCCTGAACATGACAGTCCCTAATTTGTACTGGATTTATCCTACCTCTGAGTTTCACACATATTAAAAAGGAAGGCATTTACTGTTAACAAGATAACCTGTCATGAATTGAACAGCAGGAAGACTTAGATTTAGGATTTAAAATATGGTATTCAGGTCAACTTAATTCAGTCAAAGGGTACTGAACAGAAAGTCTAATTAATACTTTCAACTAAGCAGGCAGCCTGGACTGCTGTTCAGAACTTGGCAGGCAAAATTCCATACCATCTAATGACAAACCTATACACACCCTTGCCCAAACCATTTGTTTCAGTAGGTAAAACATTCCAGGTTACTCAAGTAACCTGTCGTGCAACATTTGGTGTCAACAGCATTCCTTGTTAATTGTAACATGCATACTATCATATCCCAACTCTGCCAAAACCTGACCAACATACCCTACACTAATCATTCCATATTTCAGTAATGTCAGTGAGCTAAATCTTACTCAACTGTCGAGAATACTTAGGAGAAAACTCATTCACAGGATTAGTACCCATCCTTCGTGACATAGCTGAAATTTTATAGGGCTCGATAATAATTATTAGTCAATTTATTCATCATTTCAAAACCCTGAAAATGCCTAAAAACTCCCAGTATCAGTAAATAGGGCTCGAACCCTAAATTAGAATTTGAATCCAAGTAAAACATCAAATTGACAGTTGATATGCCCAAAAAAACTCCCAGTATCAGTATATAGGTGTCATACTGTGAGTCTCGTGTCCACACAGTGGGACACGATGTGTCCAAACCAACAAAATAGGTGTCACACGAACTAGAAGCGAGTCCACACTCTCGTATCCCCCGCAGCGAGTCCACTGTGAGTCTCGTGTCCCCCGCAGCGAGTCCACGCTCTCGTGGACACGAACTAGAAGCGAGAGAGAGAGCTAGAAGATGAGGAGAAACTGGGAAGCAGGGACAGGGGTACCTGAGGAGGAGCTACCTGAGGAAGGAGGAGGAGGAGAAGGAGGAGGTCGGAGGAGGGAGATCGCCGGAGGAGCACCGCGGAGGAGGAGGCCAGAGGAGGGAAATCGCCGGAGGAGCGTCGCGAAGGAGGAGCGCACGAAAAATTAGGGGGAAATTTGTGAATGATCGAAAAGGAAACCCTCGCCGCCTATATGAAACATTTAGCGACATCCTTTTAGGACGTCGCTATACGTCACTGATATTTAATAAACGACGACGCTGCTTAAAATGAGTCGCTACACGTCGCTATATCAGCGACGTGTACCGACGAACTTACGACGCAGATTCCCATTTAACAAATTGTAGCCACTAGACGTCGCTATTAGTCGCTGTTACCGAAAAACAGCGACGTCCTAGATAAACGTCGCTAAACCCACAAAAATTAGCGACGTTCTATCTTGGAGTCGCTAAATACGTCGCTGATATGACTTATTTTGGTAGTGATTTAAT
>JANAVB010022000.1:7691989-7704489 GCA_029216955.1 Iris pallida
GGTTCAGGAAGTTAAAGATGCAGTGTGGGCTCTGAACGAGCACAGTGCGCCAGGTCCGGACGGTTTCTCGGGAGTATTCTTCCGCACATGCTGGGATATTATCAAGCAAGATATCACCGAAGCGGCGATCGCCTTCTTCGAAGGTGTTATATACCCCAAAGCCATTTCTAGTGCCAACCTGATCCTCATCCCTAAAAAAGACAACCCGGAGTCGTTCCGTGACTTTCGACCCATTAGCCTGTGTAACTTCACCAACAAGATCATATCCAAGGTTATCGCAACCAGGATGGCGGAAATTCTCCCCAAGATCATCTCGGAGGAGCAAAGCGGGTTTGTTCGCGGAAGGAACATCCAGGACAATATTATGCTGGCCCAAGAGTTAATCACCTGCATGAAATTTCCGGTGAGGGGAGGCAACATCGCTGTCAAAATCGACATGGAGAAAGCCTATGACAGACTGGATTGGCAATTCATGATCTGGGTTATCAGAGCTTTCGAATTTTTGGAAACTTGGATCAACATCGTCTGGAGATCCATCAGTAACTCGTGGTTTTCCACGATCATCAACGACAACGCTGAGAGATTTTTCAAATCCTACTGCGGGGTGAGACAGGGCGACCCCCTATCCTCTACGGTTTTCATCATAGCGGCTGACGCCCTGAGTAGGAACCTTAACAATATGGTCAACACTCTAAACTTCCAGCACTATCATACATCCAGTGGATGCCCAATCATCACCCATCTGGCTTTCGCAGACGACCTACTCATCTTCTCCTCCGGGGATGAAGGCGCAGTGGCAGTGGTTCACAACACCCTGAAGAGATACATTAGATGCTCCAGCCAGAAGATCAATCACTCCAAGAGCGTTATCTACGCTTACCACAAAACCAATAGAGAGCACGCCAACAACCTCAACAACTTAACATCCTTTTCGGTTGCCAGACCCCCGTTTACCTACCTCGAATGCCTGTTAGTGTACGGAAAGTCCAACGCCAGCATCTTTGAGGACTTAACTACCAGAATCAGAAAGAAACTGGAAGGATGGCACAACGCCACCTTATCTCCAGGGGGCAAGATGATCCACATCAATCATGTGCTATCCTCCATCCCCATCCACACCCTAGCTGCGTGCTCGCCGCCCATCAAGGCCCTTTCTTCGATCGAACAGATATTTTGTAATTTCTTTTGGGGGCATAGCAATGGCCACGATAAGCATCACTGGGCCAGTTGGGACTCTATGGCCCATCCGACAGGAGAGGGGGGGTTTGGGATTCACCAAACTCAGCCACATAGTTAAAGCATTCTCGATAAAACTGTGGTGGAATCTTCGCACGCGCAACAACTTATGGAGCAGGTTTTTGAAAGCCAGATATTTCAAACATATCCACCCCTCGATGGCCATTTCCAACTGTAGATCCTCCGCGGCTTGGCGTCGCATCCTTATTGGCCGCGATCTAGCCGAACCTGCGATGAGACTTCAGCTGGGAGCAGGCAACTCGAACCCGTTCCTTGAGCGATGGGTTGGAGACAGCATGATCCCGAATGTCACGGAGACCCCGAGAGATTGTAGGATCAGAGACTTGTGGAACCCCACTACCGATGACAGGAACTGGGACTAGATTCATGAGTGGTCCGGTCCCGAGGCAGCAGATAGCGTCCGAGAGAGGGTTACGCATCGATAGTGAGGCGGATGCGTTGTGTTGGTCCCTCGAGGCGTCGGGAGCATTCTCGTTGAGATCGGTGAGATCCGCTATCCAAGGCACCGGTCGGCCATACCTCCCCATGGCTCACTATTGGCATTCTTGTATCCCCAAAAAGTGGTCCTTTCTCTTGTGGAGAGTCTTCAGAAAGAAACTACCGACATTTGACATCCTTAACAACATCGAGATCAGCTTAGCATCAGCTTGCTCCTGCTGCTCCGAGCGGAAGACGGAGACTATTGATCACATCTTCCGTCAAGGGACGCTGCCAGACAGGACTTGGACCACACTTAACCAGCTATTCAACATTGAACAGGGAATTGGATGCTTCCACGATCTACTGG
Source organism: Iris pallida (assembly GCA_029216955.1). NCBI lineage: Eukaryota > Viridiplantae > Streptophyta > Magnoliopsida > Asparagales > Iridaceae > Iris > Iris pallida. Next base: position 7,694,034 of record JANAVB010022000.1, read on the forward strand.
CGTCCTGGGGTTCCGTCTCCCGTGGCCACCAGATCGTCGCAGCGGCCGCTATATGGGTCATGTGGAAGAATCGCAACAAAGCGAGATACGAAGGTCACCCATACTCGGCAGAGAAGCTCTTTCGGGAAATTGCCCGATAATGCCGTAAGCGGAGCACCCTGTGTTCCCACAATTCGAGAGGTTTCTGGCCAGTGCTACCCCCGTAGCCCCTGGCGACTGCCTGTTTTGCTTTCCTCCCTCCTTCCTTTTGTGGTATACCTGTATAGGCTTCGGCATTTTGCGTCTTGTATACGGTTTTCGTGCGGCCTTTGAGCCGTCATTAATAAATTGGAGGGTTTTATAATATATATATATATATATATTTTTTTTTTATAATATATAATATAATATATATATATATATATATATATATATATATATATATATATATATATATATATATATATATATATATATATATATATATATATATATATATATATATATATACTCTACATGCCTATTTGGATTTGGGTAAATAATATATATATACTCTACATGCCTAAAATATATATATATATATACTCTACATGCCTATTTGGATTTGGGTAAATAATATATATAGGCTAGGGTAAATAATACACACACACACACCCCCCCAATCTCAATACATAAATCTCCCATATTTATACATGAAAATACAATAGATACATTACATGCCTAATTAGGATAAGGTTTGACTTTGTGTCAATTATAAACTAATAGATACATTACATGCCACCCGGTAACGCGATAGACGCCCGAGGGATAAGAGATGTTCGTCTCCAACATCCGGTTGGCAAATGTAGAAAAATGGAAAGGCATCGACTCTTGCTCAGCGTCACCTATCAGTTTACCTGGGTGTAAAACCCTGGCCGAAAAAGAAGGGCAGTCTTTTCCATCGTCAAAAATATCTCGGGCCGTAGAGCCAGACTTCAGCTTGTAGCCCGACAAAACCCCCGCTTGAGTAGGGGTCAAGTTCCAACCTATCCGCCTCTTCGAAGCTAAATAGGTGAAAGCTGAGAGGGGCATATGTCAGTCCATAGGAAGAAGATACATGTTCACCCCGTTGGTTACGAAGTACAAATCATCCTTCAACTTTAGAACCTCATCAGCATGAGATACACCACATGATCACCAAACAGGAATGACGGCCTCAAATACAAACCCTGTGTGCCATCTACCTTTAGGATTTTTCACAAGTTTAGCATGTGCACTAGGAGTTCTCGCGACTGCTCTTCAATCAGGGTCATACGCACGACAGATTGACCGTGGCGCTGGCAGGCTCCACCACATCGTTTGTAAAGTTTAGGCCAAGCGGACAGAAGGAAGGACCGACGAGGACTTCACCCAAAGGCGGGTACCACCATAGAGATTGCAAAGAAAAGAAAGCAAAACAAGTTAGAAGATTATTGCAGTTAAAGGCGCACGACCTAAAGAAAATTTGCCTACGCCCGAGCATATTAGGCGGGAGGCCCAAGTAAAAAGAGTATGAAGTGGCCGCTATATGCCTATGAATCAGTAAATGATGGAGGCACATATATTTTACGCACCTGCTAGAAAGAAAAGCACAGTCTTCATAAAGACAAGCGTGTAACTTCCACGCGCCTATCAGGAAGATAGGCGCGTAGTCTTCTCGCGCCCATCAGAAAGACAAGCACGTAGTTCCCACGCGCTCGTCATAAAGACAGGAGCATAGTTCTCATATGCCCGTCAAAGAGTCAGGCGCGTAATCTGCAAGAACACGACGGCTTGAAAACAAGTGCGGGCGTATGGGGAGTTCGGTTGAACTCGAAATGCACGGCCGCCCGAAAGTTTCGACAAAGGCGTTGTACCCTCAACTTTGCCGGGGATGTCGGGGTAAGTACGATCATCGGGAAAAGCAGAAGTGGTGGCCTTGGCCTTCCATTTCCCCTTCGCAACAGTGCTCTTTGGGGACATGGTGTAATGCCCCGCTCCGTACGGTGCATTATGATGAGTCGTTGACTCGAAGAGCTGCGTTGACCCGATGGAGTATCGATGCAAATCGATGCAAGAGTTACGTTGGCCAAAGGTAAGCCTTGAGTCGATTGGAATCTATGAATCGAATCGATACAAAGGATAAGTCCCGTTTGAGCAAGTACTGACTTTAGTTGATCTGGTGTGCATGCTATGCTTTTACGCTGGGCAATAAGAGGTCGGCATTTTGCCTTATTCAGTAAAGTATCCACGAAAGCAAATCGTCGCCTTGTAACGGAGCGTGGCATGGACACGATAGGCTAAATCAATCGAGTAGTTCAAAGGAATGGCTAAGTCCGAGAGTTAGCTATGCAACCAAGTTATGGAATCGAGCCGCTTCAGCTCGGCGAAACGACAAAGCATATCGACTTAAGGTGGGTGGGTTCTTGACTCTCTCTCCATATTCTTTCACGTCTAATAAAATATATATATCCTTGTATGCGTAAGTTGTTATCGAGTTAGCGAACGTGGCTCGAGCGATGAAAGGTCCAAGTATGTGTCGAACACTAAGATGGAATATTGAACATTGAACAATTGAAGCAACGTACATCAAGTGTACGGGTCACGGTAGGGCGATGATGATAGAACATTGAAAGACAATATATAGATGTGCATCACGTGTACGACTCCGAGAACATTGAACACTAGGCCTAGAACATTGATTATGGCACGAGCGTACCCTCGTGCACGGAAGCTAGGAAATGACTAAGTAACAACGAAACTAAGCTATGGGAATAACTTATGAATGGAACGCATTGGATAAGTATGAGAAGTCTAAGCCGTTGGGTGTCGTGCATCAATACGGACGTGTTGGGGCACAATGCCATCGGAACGCGAGATGGGTTGGAATGTATGACTTGTATGCTATGGCGCGTATTGCATGATCAATGGACTCGGATGGCCCGTGCATGGGTGCGGCTTCCATCGGACGGTTACGACCGGGACACCGGGACCGTTCGGCCTAGGAGGGAATTATGTATGGCATTTATGGTGCACATCATTAGAACGGGTTACGATCATCCAGTGCTGTGATAAGCTATGATATCAGTAAGTTTGGGATCCTTCGGATATTGGGCTAGCAACCCGTATCGAAGTGATCATAGGCTTACACATAAGAGATGCCAAGTCCATTATGGTGCGAAACACCGTGACCTTCATATAGATAGGGCCGGTGGGCTGAGATTTGAGTTGGGTGCAGGCGCGGGGCCTGCTACCCTTATGCATATATCTGAGTACGGTTGGTTGGTAGTGTGAATCGTATGATTGCTTATGTTAAGTTCTAACCCTTGCAAGCTAGGCAAAATGAGACGAAGATGAGCACGATCACTATGTTTATATTTCATATTATGTCTAACTGTATCTGCCGCAGGGACACGATATGGGACACATTTATATTAAGTTGTTATGTTGAATAATGCCATGAAACTGTTCCTAAGGCTAAATAAAAAGATCACCAAATAATGTTGCATGCTTCATAAAATTACTTAGTGTTTGGTTTGGGTGCGAGTGGGTCTTGATCAGTACAGCGAGGACGAAAGCACTAATCTTCCACTAGTTTGCTTGCAGGTTCCAGATATGTTTGGCTCAGGGCGGGGATTGGCTTGGACGCGCCGAGGCATGGAGTCCTTAGCGTTTCAAGAGAAACTGCCGCATAGGCGTTCGGACTTGGAACATGGAGATGTTCGGTCGAAGACTACTTGTTGGCTATAAAGAGACATAATGTATGGAACAAAGTAATCCTTTGTGAGCTAGAGAGATCATGAGTGTTGTAGCCAATTGGTATATCAAGTTGGGCGATTCAAAGCCTTTGTAACCTTCAGTTCATTATGAATAAAAGAGATTCTTATGTTATACTATATTTCCCTTCTGCTGCTTATGTTATCAATTTGAGATAAACACTATATGAACCGCTATCTTGCCTTGCACGAGCACAACTTCATGCTTGTGCGGCATCACGTCCCAGCGAGGACGATGATTCGAGTGAAATCTAGCGAGGACGAGCGATTTTTCGGATCGGAGCGTGACAAGTTGGTATCAGAGCGGTTCTATCCTCTGTACCGTGAACGAACCTCTTTGACCCTCAGTTGTTTCGCTATCGAAATCAGTTACTCTGAGTTGTTTCCGCAACTGCATGGCTCATGGATCTACTCGACGCTACATTGGATGTTCCATACAATATGTCTATATTAAGTGCGTATGTCTGCCACAAGTATGTCGTGACTATAACGCTATCTCTGAGTGCCATCGGAGAATATTGGTTGCACGAAGTGCAACGACTTATGAAATATTAGTTTTCGAAGTGCAACAAAGTTACGAGTCGTTGGTTGCACGAAGTGCAATAAATATGGTAATGTTAGTTGCATGAAGTGCAAAAATATACGTATTGTCGATCGCACGAAGTGCGAGGAGTTATGCGTTGTTGGTCGCACGAGTGCGAAGAGATACGTGTTATTGGTTGCACAAAGTGCAACGAGTCGATATATGAGGCGATACGTGTTATGTGGCTATGCGAATGGTTATGTGTTATTGGTTGCACGGAGTGCAGCAAGTCGTGGATCGTTCGTTGCATCGGTGTGACGAGTCGACACGGTATGATACATGTTGTATGGCTATGTGGATGGATAGCGATACGTTAAACGAGATTGAGTAATGGACTTAAGTATCGAGAATAAATTGTTGTACGAGTTGCAACAAGTGAGATTGGAAGATCGCAGATGCAATAGTAACGAGTCGAGTTGGTCGCTAAGTTGAGCTTGAGTAGGCGAACGTTTATGTTGGCCGAATGTCGCGTTGAGCTTCGAATAAGCGAATATTGCGTGTGTGATCGATATGATTGCCAAGGTTCGGTTAGATTTGAATGTATGTCAAACTTAAGTGAACGACTATTATGTTGGTCTAGTTGTTGTACCAATTCGAGTTAGCGAATGCTAGAGCTGGGATCGGAAAGTATCGCCACGGGATAGTTGACTTGAAATGGACGTCGGACTTATGCGGAGTGTAAAGTCGAGCAATGACTCGATTTCGACTGGTATATACAATACCACGTGTGTGATCAGTCTAGTGAAGTGTTGTATCGATAAAGATATGCTCGATTTCTGAGTGGTATATGCAATACCACTCAGCGATAGCTATGTTAAGCCCTTGGAAAACTTGCAATAGATTGTGTCGAGACGATTGTGTTGTTATGATAGGTTTGTCCTCAACGGACGGAATAGTACCAAGACTCGAGTGGGAATGACTTGATAGAAGTCGATGCAAGTACGCTTAGACGAATTGAGTTGAATGATTATGTGCGAAGTCGTACCCAGAGATGATACGTCGGACGAGAATTCATTAGGTGTAAGTCGAACGATAGGCTGAGTATAGCGAAGAAATGTTACGTCGAGGAAATAATTGACTTGGTCGAATTTACGTTGAGTTAGTACAAAGACTTACTCGAAACGAGTTGAGTAGGTACGAAGAAATTGTGTGAACGAATTTGAGTTAGCGCGAGGAGTCGGTAGCATGATTTGGAAGTGCAAGTTAGGGATATGAGAACGAATATGTGAATTGGGAATTGTGTCGTGATTATGGTAGTTAGTTATAACGGAATGAATCTTAATGTGTGCAAGACTTGATTCACATTCGAGTTCGAATGATATCAGTGATTGCAACGAATTAGAGCTTATGAGAAAGAAAGATGTTCAAGTTATGCATATCGACGATGGTATTGAGGCGTATCAAAGACGATATACAATAACTCGGGGATACTCTGATCGAATGAATAAAAATTGTGTCGAACATTGTTGTTGGATGAATAAGATGTAAGTTAAACTATGGCTATTGGGATGATAACGGTAGGAGTGCTTCGGAAAATTAAGAGTGGATGTATGCTACTCGGATGAAAACGAAAGGATCTTGATTGTTTCGAGGATAACCATAATGTTGACATTCTTGTCTTATGCGAGTGCAACTCCAGCATCGCACATGCGTTATGCCAAATTAGGATAATCATTCTGCGTGAGTGCTAGTATGGTGATTCATACAGCGAAGATGATCAAACTTACAAGGCATAGCAATTTGGATTTGACTTGTGGTTTGATGCGAATGTTGTTCGAGGATGGTTTTGATGAGTATGGAATGTGTTGAACTATGATCATGAAGAGGTAAACTCGGACTTGAGGGAAGTAGATGTCATACGACTAGAAAATATAGTCGACAGTAATACATGAGTGATTCGAATAGTAACGACATACAATGTGCATAAGTGATTCGAGTAGTTAACGGCACATCAGTTGCGCGGGGGGTAGATGAATTATGGATTGGTAAATTATGTCGGATTGGATAAAGTCCCATAGGAATTATCGAGAATTGATTTGGCTCCGCGATAGGATATAGCATGGTTCGTCGTAACTGTCCCTCGTTGATGATCTTCAATTATCGAGCGTAGTTTCGGGGCAGGTGACCCTAGAAGACTTGACCACAAAATCAAGTGAATGTTGAAGTCCCATATAATGACCCAATGTAGTCGCATAAGAAATTTTGTCGAGGATAAAAGATGATGTAGTACACGTTGAGGATAAGTCTAAGCGAGTGAGTATCGTGTTTCGGAAGATAGCGATTAGCCTTCGACTAGAACGATATGGTGAGAAAAGTTATGATCAATCGAATGAGTGAGTAAGTAGACTTGGTTGGTCGATAATCGAATAGATGTCGAGGAACGTACTTAGCATAATGATGCGGTAAGGCGATGTCAAGAGTTTTATAATGCGCGGAGAGCGACGAGTAGTAGAATGACCCTAAGAGTGTGTCGTAGATCGATTTGAGTTACGGTTAGGCTATGTGTGTTTGAGCGCGCGATCTATGTTACGAAATGAACTAGTTGGGATTGAATCAAAGAAGGAGTAAAGGATTCATACTCGATCGAGAATTGGAGATAGACGTATCGTAAGAGACCTTGGGTCGGAAAGATTGTTGCCTTTGAGCATCGTAGACTCAAGTTGACCTCTTATGTCGGGAGAGATTAAGCACGATGTCTGGATAAGTTACCTAGCCGGGGTAGCCCCAGACGGAATGCATGAATAGAGCGAGAGAATATGGATCATGTTAGAATAGTTATGTGCGATATATAGTACGGATTGTAGGCAAGAAAGTTGAACATGTTGGACTTAGTCCATGTCAATAGGCCAAATGTTATCAACGACTAGATGAAAGACTTGAGTTATGTGAGAGATAGAAAATGGTGGAACGAATAGGCGTTGTGGAGAATTGTTGCGATCGGATGCGCGACGACTTAATATAATGCATGCGTTAGATGGCCGTCGAAAAACTTATGAGATCGAAGTTATGGTTTTGAAATCAAGTTATATGCGAAGATGTTTGCATGCATGATTTTAGGAATATACGCTAAGGTCTGACCAAGTCGAGTATGGAATGATTGGTGCTTGAGGATTTAAGTTGAGCCTGTGAGTTTGTCCCAATACCTTACAACTGAGCTTGGCTGAAATGCATATATTGGTGGGACGTCTAAATATGTGTATGATCCAAACTAAGTTGTATGATTCCAACGATAGTAGCATGAGATTATGAAACGATCTAGCGAGACACTTGGTAAGTGTTAGTTTTGGTTCGAGGACGAACCTTGTTTTGAGTGGTATATTATGTAATGCCCCGCTCCGTACGGTGCATTATGATGAGTCGTTGACTTGAAGAGCTGCGTTGACCCGATGGAGTATCGATGTGAATCGATGTAAGAGTTACGTTGGCCAAAGGTAAGCCTTGAGTCGATTGGAATCTATGAATCGAATCGATGCAAAGGATAAGTCTCGTTTGAGCAAGTGCTGACTTTAGTTGATCTGGTGTGCAGGCTATGCTTTTATGCTGGGCGATAAGAGGTCGGCATTTTGCCTTATTCAGTAAAGTGTCCGCAAAAGCAAATCATCGCCTTGCAACGAAGCGTAACATGGACACGATAGGCTAAATCAATCGAGTAGTTCAAAGGAATGGCTAAGTCCGAGAGTTAGCTATGCAACCAAGTTATGGAATCGAGCTGCTTCAGCTTGACGAAACGATAAGGCATATCGACTTAAGGTGGGCGGGTTCTTTACTCTCTCTTCCTATTTCTTCACGTCTAATAAAATATATATATCCTTGTATACGTAAGTTGTTATTGAGTTAACGAGCGTGACTCGGGCGATGAAAGGTCCAAGTATGTGTCGAACACTAAGATAGAACATTGAACAGTTGAAGCGACGTACATCAAGTGTACGGGTTGCAGTAAGGCGGTGATGATAGAATATTGAAAGACAATATCGAGATGTGCATCACGTGCACGACTCCGAGAACATTGAACACTAGGCCTAGATTGAACACTAGGCCTAGAACATTGATTATGGCGCCGAGCGTGCCCTCGTGCACGGAAGCTAGAAAATAACTAAGTAACAACGGAACTAAGCTATGGGAATAACTTATGAATGGAACACGTTGGATAAGTATGAGAAGTCTAAGCCATTGGGTATCGTTCATCAATACGGACGTGTTGGGGCACAATGCTGTCGGAACGTGAGATGGGTTGGAATGTATGACTTGTATGCTATGGCACATATTGCATGGTCAATGGACTCAGATAGCCCGTGCACGGGTACGACTTCCCTCGGACGGTTACGACCGTGGCACCGGGACTGTTCGGCCTAGGAAGGAATTATGTATGATATTTATGATACACATCATTAGGACGGGTTACGACCGTCCAGTGCTATGATAAGCTATGATATCAGTAAGTTTGGGATACTTCGGATATTGGTCTAGCAACCCGTATCGAAGCGATCATAGGCTTACACATAAGAGATGCCAAGTCTATTACGGTACGAAACACCATGACCTTCATATAGATAGGGTCGGTGGACTGAGATTTGAGTTGGGTGCAGGCACGGGGCCTGCTATCTTTATGCATATGTTTGAGTACGATTGGTTGGTAGTGTGAATCGTATAATTGCTTATGTTTAATTCTAACCCTTGCAGGCTAGGCAAAATGAGACGGAGATGAGCACGATCACTATGTTTATATTTCATATTATTTCTAACTGTATCTGCCGTAGGGACACGATATAGGACACATTTATATTAAGTTGTTATGTTGAATAATACCATGAAATTGATCCTAAGGCTAAATAGAAAGATCACCAAATAATGTTGCATGCTTCATAAAATTACTTAGTATTTGGTTTGGGTGCGAGTGGTACTTGATCAGTGCAGCGAGGACGAAAGCACTAATCCTCCACTAGTTTGCTTGCAGGTTCTAGATATGTTTGGCTCGGGGCGGGGCTTGGCTTGGACGCACCGAGGCATGGAGTCCTTAGCGTTTCAAGAGGAGCTGCCGCATAGACGTTCGGACTTACAACATGGAGATGTTCGGCCGAAGGACTACTTGTTGGCTATAAAGAGGCATAATGTATGGAACACAGTAATCCTTTGTGAGTTAGAGAGATCATGTGTGTTGTAGCCAATTGGCATGTTAAGTTGGGCGATTCAAAGCCTTTGTAACCTTCAGTTCATTATGAATAAAAAAGATTCTTATGTTATACTCTATTTTCTTTCCGCTGCTTATGTTATCAATTTGAGATAAACACTATGTGAACCGTTATCTTGCCTTGCACGAGCACAACTTCAGGCTCGTGCGGCATCATCCCCTAGCGAGGACGATAATTCGGGTGAAATCTAGCGAGGACGAGCGATTTCCCGAATTAGAGCGTGACACATGGAGAGTCGATGACAATGAAAGCAACGGTTGGCGAGATGAAGTGAACAAAAAAATGATAAAGGAAGTCGAAAGAGAGGGGAGTGCTCGAAAAAGTATTCTCTCTTTTAGAGAAAGACTATTTAAAAGCATTGTGAACGCGCGTTTCGAGATAAAGACGAAATGCCTACCGTCGTTTCGAAGATTGAACCAAATCAGGCAAGCACTTATTCCGAAGGAGATCTTGCTGATGTCATTATAATATGGATGTCGTGCCTCTGTTCAAAGTATTTCTAACTTTATCGAAAAAATTAGAAAACTTTGAAGGGGGTCTTGTAGAGACATGCTCCCTATTTGAGATGATTGGAGTTCTCACGCCTCCGAAATAGTTGAGAAGAGTATGAGCTATCAAGGCATGTTGTTGCCTGCACCACTTTCCTCGAAATGTTAGCACATCGATCCCCTGTTACGAAAGACGACTATGACATGAAAGTGGAGTAGCCATAATACACGCATTACGCACCTATATGACCGGTCATGCCTCACAAGTGCTCCCCCTACTCATGCCTCATAAGCGCGCCCGATCCATCACATCATTGCTTGCGCCATTCTTCAGATTGCATTTAATGAGTTGAATCCTTTTTTTGAGACGTCCAATCAGGTACCTTGATTCCTGTGACAAAAGATGAATCTATAATAATGATGTTCATTTCGCCCTAGAAAGCA
>JANAVB010022000.1:7709489-7955061 GCA_029216955.1 Iris pallida
TTTCCGTGGTTACTTTATTTTAATTTTTGAAGATGATTCCGTTAAGGTGGATAGACTTGTAGCACCTAGTTTCTATTTGAGTATAATTTTAAAATGCTATAATTTTAGTCATTTAATTAATGTCATTTAATTCATGCTTTGATTTTGGAGATTTTAATCATTTTAAATTTTTAAGCCATGACTTGTGATTTTGATGTTTTACTAGTGAAACCCTAGGGTCTGTTTGACCTGGAGCCTAACCATGTGATTAGGATACTTTCAGTGTTATATCTGGCCCAAGGGTATTTTGGTCATTGGACCTCTTTGATTTATTTTGATATTTTGCATTGGTGATTGCTTGGTTTTAATTTCGAGGACGAAATTTTTTTAAGGTGGATAGATTTGTCACCCCAGTTTTCAGAAACAGGAGTATTTTTATCATTTTACATTTTTGAATATTTTTAAAATTTATTTTATTATTTATGATATTATTTTGGGGTTGAAATTTATTTTATTATTTATGATATTATTTTGGGGTTATTTGAGTCGGGTTCGAATTTCAACTCAATCCGACTTGAAACGGGGACCCGGGGTGTAGTTTGACTCTAGTGAGACCCACACACTAGTTAGACATGGCCCATATGATATTAATTTTAGTTAGTAGTTAGACTAATTATTTATGGATAGGTTTAGTTTAATTAGAGACTTAAAACTAGACTAAATTGACCTCAACCTTTAACTCATTCCTAATTTAAATCAAATGGATTAGTGGAGGGCATTTTGGACATTCAAAATGGGAATACCTCACCCTTTTTGGGTAGCCACCTATGGGGGGGGGATAAGGAGTGATTCACCATCTCTTCCATTTTATTTTATCCATCCATTTTCTCTCTCTTGTTCTTCCCCAAATTTCTAGAGAACAACTCCATTGATTTCATCTCCAAATCTACCATTTCTTCCACCAAATCTTCTTCATTTCTCTTCTACTCTATGGTTAGAGGGTGCTAGCCAAGTTTGGGAGGATTCGGAGCTCGTTCGTGTCCTTTTGGAATCTCTACGTGTCGGTGTCGTGTCGGAAGGATTTTCCTTTGAATCTCTCTCTCGGAAGGTATAATCTCTCCTATAATCCATCCCTACATGCATATAGGAATATTTTGAACCCATAGGAATGACCCCCATGGTTGTATCTCCATTTGTGTCCATTTCGTGTCCATTTGGAGGTCATATGAGTGTCCTTTGTGTTGTGGTTGTGTCCTAGTGGGAAAAACCCCTATTTTGAACACTTGTATGCATATATATTGTAGGAATGATTAATTAGTGTTTTAATCTCAGATTTAAATTTTTAGAGAGTTGTTCCTAATGTGTTCTTTATAGTATCATATTGTATCATATTCATTTTATATTTAGATTGGTGTGTCTCTTTATATATATATATATATATATATTTTATATATATATATATATATATATATATATATATATATATATATATATATATATATATATATATATATATATATATATATAGGTGTGTGTGGTTTGTGCATATATATATTTATTTGTGTGTGTGGTTAGATAGTTAGAGAGTGGATTGATCTTATTTAGGATGGTTAGAATAAGTTTTATTTAGATAGCTATGTTGGTATCCAAGTATTTTGGCCTACATGTGTTTTTTGTCCAAACAACCCAAATTCGTCATAATTTTTATCCACGTTTTTAGTAGCTAGAGCAACTTAGAAATGCCATAACTTTTAGCTCATAACTCCAATTAACCTTCCATTTTGTTTAAAAGGAGCGTATCGAAGTTAGATTTTCAAATATATATTTTAATAAGCCAAATTCGTTCTATAACTTTCTGTAGAATTGTTTGAGTGTCAGCTGTACGAAAGATGAACGCGTTTCGGTGTTTTTGCAATTTCGGGAGCTTCCGGACACGAAAATGCGATCCGTTTGAAGTTTCGGAAAGCTAACACGAAGATCTATAACATAATTTAATCCTAGAATTTTTTAAAGGCCCAATTAGTACAGTATTGGTTTTAAGTAGAAGAGTGACTATGCGATGTAGGCATTTTGTGTAACCTATGAGCCTAGTATAAATATCTTGTGAATGTAGGTATCATAGATTGTCAAGAATATGTATGATATAGTATATAGTGTATATATATATATATATATATATATATATATATATATATATATTATTGTTATGTAATATATGTTAGTATAGTGTGTGTGTTTGAATGAGATAAGGATGTGTGTGGTTAGTGGAGAGAAGTGAGATTGATAGAGGATATGTGTTAGTGTGTGTTTGATATTGTATAGACGGTAGTGTAGTGTGTGTGCGTTGTGAAGGTGAGAGAGTTGGAAGGATCATGCCATCCTATTTGACTTGAGGCTAGTTGTAGTTTGTTGAGTGATTTGTGTTTTGGTTGAGTGGTAGTGTGTTTGTATATAGATGTGTGTAGGTGTGTTAGGAGAGAAGGGTGGTGGATTTGGTATATGTGTTTGTGTGTGTGTTAGTATTGGAGTGGAGAGAAATTTAAATGTTGTATGTATGGATATGTTAGTATGTTAGTGGTTATGTTAGAATCTATGTAGAGGTTAGAGATATATTCGAAGTTAGATAGTGATAGCTTGTATAAGTTAGATAATTAGTTGTGTTAGTCTATGTTATTATTAGTTAGAGATTACATATGTTAGTTGTGTTAGGTTTATAAGTTAGAATAGATGGTTAGAAGTTATATGTTAGAGTTGGTTAGTATCTTATATTAGAGGTATAAGTTAGGATATAGATGGGTGAGTATCCTAAGATACAAATCAGTATCTTAGAGGGTAAAAGTAGGATTTTGGGGTAAAGTCTAAGAAAGGGTTTTGATTGTTAAGATGGAATTAGAAATAGGTTGTCTTGGTAGGTGATGACTAGATGAGGGTAGTTTAGGCTAGTCTTGACCCCCGTTGACCAAGAGTTGACTTTTCGACCGAAAGTCAACTTCAAGTCAACACTTGACTTAGAATTGACCAAAACCAAACAGAGTTGACCAGTTGACTGAAAATCAACTGTTAGTCAACATTTGACTTGTTTGATCTAGGGTTGACCTAGGGTTGACCCAGGGTTGACTCAGTGTTGACCAGAGTCGACCAAAGCTGACTTTTTGACCAAAAGTCAACTATAAGTCAACCTTTGACCCATATTGACCTAGTTTGACTTGGATTAACTTTCTGTGACTTTGTTTGACCTTGGTTATCCTAGTGTGACCCAGTTTGGCTCAGTATAACCTAGTGTGACCTAGTTTAGCTTGGTGTGACTTGGTTTGACCTAATTTTTGACTTAGACTTGCATATCATGACTAGATTAGCTTTCCTTTCATTATTAAACCATGTTTTGACTTGTAGTATCTTATCTTTAGGTCTGTGATTACTCTGAATGTCTGTTCACCTTATCAGCTCAGGACCGCAGGCGAGTACATTCACTGATAGTTTTTATTGTCTTGATATCTGCTATATCCGATTCAGTTGTAGTGTCTTACTTGATTTCCAGACACGATATTTCACGGACTAGTATATGTCGGATCCTGTCATGAGATGTTGTTCCCGGATTACTTGATATATTGGTTCAAGACTCGACTTATTACTTGTACTTGTATAGACATGGACTTGGGAGTGGGCTGATCACCTGCTTTTGAATCTCATGTCATGACGTGTTATGTCCAGATCATTTATACTATTCGGGGATGGGGAGTTATTAGTGGTTGTATGATCAAAATTCCCACTTGTCGCTTCACACTTGTACTCGACACTTGTCCATAGCTACTTGTTCACAACTTTCTATGGTGACCGGCCTTATCTTCACACTTGTTGCTTCACACTTGTTATTTGGTTGTAGCCGGTCAGATAGAAAGCCTGAACATGTTTCCCAAGCCGATCACATGACGCACTAATAATTCAAGGCACCTTTTATATTTATTATCTTTGGTGACTAAGTTCTGTTTGGGAGAAGGGTTACAGCCCCGGTCCTTGTTTGGTTTAGGAGTTGTAACTCGGCTTCCGAATAGTTCCCAAGTCGTCCTATATATATGTATTATCGTCCTTTTCAGTACTTACATCTCGATATATATTTTCTATTGATTTTGTCTTGTATTTCATTATACTGTCTCTTATAGCTTTTGTCAATTCACATGGAACTGCTGTTGGTGTTTGTACTTGCTCATTTCCTGACAGGATACCGTTGATATATTACAGATGATTTTGAGACTGATTACCCGACCTATTATGGGGTCGAGTCTGACGGAGTAGACCTTGACCGTGGCTTGTTAGTGGAACCACTAGACTTTGCTCACCCTGAGTAGTATAGCTTAGTTAGGTTTGTCTGGCCTGCGAGCCAGCTAGTACTTTCAGTTTGTAGCATTTTATATTATATTTCTATGACTCTGTGTAGTTGTGTACAGCTTTGGGCTTGTGTGGATCTTGAACTTATTTCCTGCTTTCGTCTATCCTATTTCCTTTCCATGCTATCTACCTTAGTTTTACTTTGTGATTGAGACTGTATTGTTATGTCACCTCCATTTGGAGTGTATATACTGTACAGGTACATTTATCTGTTTAGTTGTAGTATTTATAGATGACCTAGACAACGTTCTACCGCCGATGCTGTGGCGTAGGCTGGACGTAACCACGTACTCGTGCCCCTAATCAGGGTGCGGGTCGTGACACGTTTTTGTGGTGGCCCATGCAGGTCAGAGTCGCAATTAGTGCGATCTCGTAATGGTGCTCGACTTAGAGTACTAATTATGAGCCTGCGACTAGGATATAGGATATGAAAGGAGTTACTCAATCACATTTTAGGAAAATTCTGATCTTTTGATTACCATGACAACTCTTCTTGCATTTGAATTCAATTGTCCTCCTTTGATAATATCTTATCTTGTGCCATATTGATCTCTTGGGTTCAATTCGTCTTCAGGATGACAGTGACTTATTTTCAGGCAGTAGCAGAGCAGATAGCAGGTTCCAATCTTTCAATCCCATGTCCGTATTTGCTTTCTTATAAACTGTCTTGAAATTCAATTCCATATGTTCCTTGATCGTTGGATGAAATTTTGTTCTTGTGATGTGATATTCTTCTGAGATAAGTCGTATGGGCTAGGTCGTCTTGATTATGAGATTTTAGAATCCTCTAGGGTCATGCTAGCAGGCATAGTGAGGACATATGGTCGGATTATGGTCGTATTTCTCGGGTATGGGAATTTAAGGTTTTTGCTGCCAAGCATGCGGCAATACAAAAATTTTAAATACCATAATTCTAGAGGTATATACCATAGTCAAGGACTCTGTGATTATCGTAGCCTTGCTCACTGGCATGACGGAGATTCTGAGTATCATGATTTTGGACAGACGCATACGATTATCGAATTGTATGATTTTTTCCGTGGTTACTTTGTTTTAATTTTTGAAGATGATTCCTTTAAGGTGGATAGACTTGTAGCACCTAGTTTCTATTTGAGTATTATTTTAAAATGCTATAATTTTAGTCATTTAATTAATTTCATTTAATTCATGCTTTGATTTTGGAGATTTTAATCATTTTAAAATTTTAAGCCATGACTTGTGATTTTGATGTTTTACTAGTGAAACCCTAGGGTCTGTTTGACCTGGAGCCTAACCATGTGATTAGGATACTTTCAGTGTTATATCTGGCCCATGGGTATTTTGGTCATTGGACCTCTTTGATTTATTTTGATATTTTGCATTTGTGATTGCTTGGTTTTAATTTCGAGGACGAAATTTTTTAAGGTGGATAGATTTATCACCCCCAGTTTTCAGAAACAGGGGTATTTTTATCATTTTGCATTTTTGAATATTTTTAAAATTTATTTTATTATTTATGATATTATTTTGGGGTTGAAATTTATTTTATTATTTATGATATTATTTTGGGGTTATTTGAGTCGGGTTCGAATTTCAACTCAATCCGACTTGAAACGGGGACCCGGGGTTGTAGTTTGACTCTAGTGGGACCCACACACTAGTTAGACATGGCCCATATGATATTAATTTTAGTCCACATGATATTAATTTCAGTTAGTAGTTAGACTAATTATTTATGGATAGGTTTAGTTTAATTAGAGACTTAAAACTAGACTAAATTGACCTCAACCTTTAACTCATTCCTAATTTAAATCAAATGGATTAGTGGAGGGCATTTTGGACATTCAAAATGGGAACACCTCACCCTTTTTGGGCAGCCACCTATGGGGGGGGGATAAGGAGTGAGTCACCATCTCTTCCATTTCATTTTATCCATCTATTTTCTCTCTTTGTTCTTCCCCAAATTTCTAAAGAACAACTCCATTGATTTCATCTCCAAATCCACCATTTCTTCTACCAAATCTTCTTCATTTCTCTTCTACTCCATGGTTAGAGGGTGCTAGCCAAGTTTGGGAGGATTCGGAGCTCGTTCGTGTCCTTTTGGAATCTCTACGTGTCGGTGTCGTGTCGGAAAGATTTTCCTTTGAATCTCTCTCCCGGAAGGTATAATCTCTCCTCTAATCCATCCCTACATGCATATAGGAATATTTTGAACCCATAGGAATGACTCCCATGGTTGTATCTCCATTTGTGTCCATTTGGAGGTCATAGGAGTGTCATTTGTGTTGTGGTTGTGTCCTAGTAGGAAAAACCCCTATTTTGGACACTTGTATGCATATATATATTGTAGGAATGATTAATTAGTGTTTTAATCTCAGATCTATATTTTTAGAGAGTTGTTCCTAATGTGTTCTTTATAGTATCATATTGTATCATATTCATTTTATATTTAGATTGGTGTGTCTCTTTATATATATATATATATATATATATATATATATATATATATATATATATATATATATATATATATATATATATATATATAGGTGTGTGTGGTTTGTGCATATATATATTTATTTGTGTGTGTGGTTAGATGGTTAGAGAGTGGATTGATCTTATTTAGGATGGTTAGAATAAGTTTTATTTAGATAGCTATGTTGGTATCCAATTATTTTGGCCTACATGTGTTTTTTGTCCAAACAACCCAAATTCGTCATAATTTTTATCCACGTTTTTAGTAGCTAGAGCAACTTAGAAATGCCATAACTTTTAGCTCATAACTCCAATTAACCTTTCGTTTTTGTTTAAAAGAAGCGTATCGAAGTTAGATTTCCAAATATATATTTTAATAAGCCAAATTCGTTCTATAACTTTCTGTAGAATTGTTTGAGTGTCAGCTGTACGAAAGATGAACGCGTTTCGGTGTTTTCGCGATTCCGGGAGCTTCCAGACACGAAAATACGATCCGTTTGAAGTTTTGGAAAGCTAACACGAAGAGCTATAACATACTTTAATCCTAGAATTTTGTGAAGGCCCAATTAGTACAGTATTGGTTTTAAGTAGAAGAGTGACTATGCGACGTAGGCATTTTGTGTAACCTATGAGCCTAGTATAGATATCATGTGAATGTAGGTATCATAGATTGTCAAGAATATATATGATATAGTATATATATATATATATATATATATATATATATATATATATATATATATATATATATATATATATATATATATATATATATTATTGTTATGTAATATATGTTAGTATAGTGTGTGTGTTTGAATGAGATAAGGATGTGTGTGGTTAGTGGAGAGAAGTGAGATTGATAGAGGATATGTGTTAGTGTGTGTTTGATGTTGTATAGATGGTAGTGTAGTATGTGTGCGTTATGAAGGTGAGAGAGTTGGAAGGATCATGCCATCCTATTTGAATTGAGGCTAGTATAGTTTGTTGAGTGATTTGTGTTTTGGTTGAGTGGTAGTGTGTTTGTATATAGATGTGTGTAGGTGTGTTAGAAGAGAAGGGTGGTGGATTTGGTATATGTGTTTGTGTGTGTGTGTTAGTATTGGAGTGGAGAGAAATTTAAATGTTGTATGTATGGATATGTTAGTATGTTAGTGGTTATGTTAGAATCCACTACACCAAAACATACAATTTGTAACACTTTTTTTTTCTAATTCGTAACGGTTATAACTGTTACAAGTTAGTCACGGTAATTACCGTGACAATAATTAAATAATCGTTACTAAAATATTTTTTATAATTTTTATTTTTGTTTATTTGTTGTAACGAAAAAAATCGTGACAAATGGAAAAAAAATGTTACCAAAATTTTTAGTTTCCCCCCTTTAATTTCCACCCCTCCTTTATTTCCCCCTCTTTCATTAGAAGAGTGTTATCAAACTGAAATCATCCCGAGCTAGGGCTCTCACCTTCCCGAGCCATTCCCGAGTCAGGGGACTTTCCTTACTCCCAACACCCTCTCCTGGCAGCCATCCTGAGCCAGGCCTCTGCTACCACAACCCTCACCAGCGCCATCACCATGGCTGCTCGCTGCTCTCCGAGTCAGAGTGCCGATCCCTTGTGGAGGAAGATGAGTTGCATGAGTGCGTCGAAGAGGGCTTCTCCGACCTGGAGGCCTACCGCCACCGGAGAGCCTACAGGTCTGGCGACCGCATCCTCCGCATAGTCTGGAAGTACTTCCCAGGTCCCCAAATTGATCTTTTTCATTATCTTCTTGAACAATCGGAGAATTTATTAGTTCACTTATAGTGTTATTTTGTTTTTCTTGATCATATTAGTGGTAAAGTTTGGTTCTCTATATATTAATTGTGGAGAATTTTACTTATGATTTTATGTATGAGGAATTTAGTTGGGAGTAAGATGACTACTCGAGAACCTGGTAAGGGTGATTTAAACCCGGCTGTAAGAACATCATTGCATGCTTTACTTAAGGTTAACTTAGTTTTTCTCTATGGTTCTCTTTGTCATTTTGTTCTTAAAGATATTATATCTAGATCTTGGTGATTACATTCTTAGTGGTAGTGTTAGTAATATTTTTCATGCCAATTAGTTAACTTGCTGCAGAGATTCAAACCTCAAAAAATGGTAGTTTAAGGAAGAGGGGAAGAGGAAGAAGGAAAACTAAGCTTTTTATTTATGTTACTTGTAAATAAAATCCAATCCAAATAACCTACATAGAGGAGCTATGTCCGCTGAGATGCTGATTGCGACTTTACCAGCGTCACCTGGACGGGTCTTTTCCCCTTGATTTTGTGAACCAAAACTCCGGTGGTGTCTTGAAGTCCACATGTGTCTTATTTTTTTTACTTGATTAGCTATTGAGTACCCAACACTGTTTTATTTCATATAGTCACCAACATTTTGGATTTTCTTTTAACAGTAAGGAAACATGTGAAACCTAGAATGTTGATTTAACTTTATATATTGGTTAAGATGGCGATGGAAACCTAAATTTTCTATAAATTTCCATTGCTGAATCTCCAGAAAGTTTGCTACATTTCACACAGTGTTGATAGGAAAGTGTTGTATCACAAGCTCTAAACCAATTAAGCATTTCTCTGGATTCATTTTGTTCTTGTTTTTTTGAAGATTTTTCTGCTAAATAGCATCATTGAACTTGGATTGAGTCTACGATGAAGGATATGTTTTTCATTAATGTTTCAGAGCACATGGCACTTAATAAAGATGAATAGAAAAAAGGACTCAAATAGCTGCCACAAAATATTAGGGATAAACCTTTGTTATTAAACTGTCATGTTTGAAGAATTTATGTTATGTAGTTACAAGTATTGTACGCAGTAGAGCTGAGCATTTTTTACTGAAGTAAATGAAGTTAGTGTGGAGATGTTTGAAATATCGATGCTTTATGTTCCCCAAGGTGAGGAGAATAGGGGTCGGAGTTATAACTGCTTCAGAGTCCTTAGCCTTTGCTACCTTGCACTTTCCCAAGTAGACCGAGCTCAGGAATTCATTGACCAAGCAGAGAAGGTACATGCGGCTCAAGCAGGAAAAAGATAGTGTAGGACATGCATTTGAAGTTATTGAAACCAATATTAATGCTGAAATATGAATAAAAGCTTATGCTCTTCTTTGTAGCTTGACCCCAACATCAGGTGTTCATTCCTTACTCCTTAGGTACTCTATGCTTTCAATGTTCAACACATCATGTCTATGCTATGTTTCATTAAAGTTTTCTAAAATTGTTCTTGTTTGGAAACTATATTTAACTAGTTTATCCTTATTCATACATGCATCTAATGTTTGATATTAACAATAACAGTTTACTTGTAGGAGAGAAAGGTTAATGTTTGGTTTCCTGCATCCATGTTCCTCTTCTTTTTCAAGGAAAGAAAGCAAAGTAATATTAGATAATAAAATAAATGAGATACTTGTTCATCTTGATTGTATAATGCAATTCATGAGCTTAAATAGGATTTACAAACTCGAAGTTGGTTTGTCTTTACATTTAGTACGTCTACACTGACTATGTTGTTTATTCTTTTACCTTTTAATGACTTATAAATTTTTCTTGCATAATATCATTTTTATGCTACATTTTCTTTAACTTATTTTCAGTTTTCATATGCTTTGTGCCTCATCTCCTATTCTATCTTCTTTTGTATAACCAAGTACTCCATTTGCAATTCTTAACATTCAAATCTTAAATTCTCTAAAAATAGAGAACGTAGTGTATGCTGTTAGTGGGAACAAAAATGAAACGAAGGTTTCTTATTAGCATAGATTTTTGGGTCTCCGATTCATATTTAAATACTTTTTCCCCAACTTATTGGGTCATTCTAAAATTTGTACATTTCCAGGTAATATATGTTTTTAGTAGGAACAAAAGTGAAATGAAGGCACTCATTGCAGCAGATCGAGTACATCGGAGTCCAGGCTGATCTTGTTAAGAACTTTGAGATGTGCGTAACTATTAAACCCGTGAATTTCTTTTGATGAACCCTCTGGGAAGGTAGACGACTTACTGTTGTTTAGAAATTTTCGAAAAGTACATTTATGCGGCTCACAGATTAAAGGATCTATGTGTTCATGCAGATTCCTGTACTTGAGACTCTTGATGGTCTTGTTTTAGAGAGTAATGCCATAGCGCGATATGGTATGACATATTTTTTGCCCTTTAAATTCATTAAATCTTATTTGATGTATTAAATTGTTGATGTTAAAAAGGAGATGACTGAAGAAAATTCAGGGCATTTGTTTTCAGGGCATTAGTTATCTTATAAATGCATGATGATTGGTCCTGATTCAGGGAATTTGTTTTCATCCGCTGGAAAACATGCATATAAGATGAATAGACTATGTTGGCTCAGCTTAGGAAAAGACGCAACAAATACTAGAAGAAAATTCTACCAGTATACCATATCTAATAGTAGATATTCTGCAACTCATAATGAGGCTTCCGTTTCATGTTCTAATGGCATCGGAAAGGATTCAGTCACACCTTCCAGTATTCCATTACAACATGCAAGCATCCTCTACTATGTAGCTTCTGCTACAGGTCATAATAAGGTATAGTTTATTATTGTCTTATCTGCTCTTTTCCAAACATACATATTTGACATTCATTAACAATTAAATTTTTTAATCTTTACAATTATAAGAATTATGACATATAATTTTATTCTCCATAAATTTAAGGCTTTCCATCTCGATGATATATTTAATTTGTAGGCCAGGATTTTGTTTCTAGGACATCTATTTGTAAAATATCCATCCTGGTCGAACAAGTCATCAACAAATAGAGAACCTTTCTTATATGCAGTTGTTGAGCTTATCAGTTTTACTACCTTTTTAAGCTTAGTATACTGCAACGATTTTACGAGACGGATACAAAACGACACCTATTTTGGTGTGTGGAAATGTATTTTGGAGTGTCCGAGTTTTTTAAGCATCTGTTTCGGGTGTACTTTGATCAACCGTGCAATCTGACTACCATTCAGAGATTGATACTTGATCATGACTGTAATTTGTACATTTAGACTTCAGGTTTTGAGTTCAAATTATGGTTCTATTATTCTGTTTTGTGTTCTCAGAAAGTCAAGTGAGCTTTAGCTACGAGATGGTGAACTTTATACTCTCAGAGATGGAAGTATTTTCAAAAATTGATATGTTGGTCCTTGTATCCTGCACATTGCGGTTTGATGGTGGCATATTATGGTTCTACTGCTCTGTTTATAAAATATTGATTGAGCTTTGGAATTTAAGTGACTGATTGAGACTAAATATGACACATTCTTTGTTATTATGGCTTCATGATTCTTGATACATTTTGATCGACATGGGTGCTGCCACAGCCCGTGAAGAAGACACCAGGAAAAGTTGTATCATCTGTATCCGATGATGAAGAAAGATGACTTGTATATGACTGGCGATAAATGACCTTAATTGTCATAAAATAGGTTTGACTTTGGATTCCTCTCATCTGAAGACATATGGGTCACAATTTTTGTTCTATTCTTCTACACCATAGGATGGTGTGTGCATGCACGCACGCAAGACACATGCGCACACATGTGCACAATATAATATTGATTGAAACTCAAATTATGTTTCGTGAAAACTGCTTGGAGTATATGCCAAATTAAATCATCCAACAAGCATAGGCTTACATATTGTGGCATCGGGTATACTTTGATCATCTTCTTTTAGGTAGTAGCTTTTTGTTAATAGATGGTTACAGAGTTGTTTAAGATTCCATCTTGTACATATATCCCCTGGATGTTTAAGACTCCATCTTTTACAGATTTCTTATATACCGTTTTCAATTGTAAGGACTGAGCTCCTTTTCAGGAAGGGTTGAACAAAATGCATATAAGGACAACATGACTAGTACTACTTCTTGAATAGCTCAGGGACACCATTACAATTTAATCATGAAAGTGTGACATAAGGACCTCTGGAAGTCAAAGGTACGTAGGTATCATGACTAATCATCTTTATAATCAAGTTTGATTAGTTATATACATAATGAATACTATTGGAGATGATCAATTGGGACTTGTCCTTTTTTTAGCTTGCTGAATTTTAATCTTAACAATTTGAACAGATTATTTAAATTACCAACGAATCCAGCTAAAGATAATTAGAAGAATATGAAAAAGAAAGTAGGTAAGTATCGAAAACAGTCGGGTATAGCCAGCTTTGGGGCCTAAGTTGTTTTCTACAATGCAAGGAAAACTATTTCCCTATCTATGTGGGTCAAGTCTCCTGATAGCAATGGGAACTTGTCCACAGAGACTCCACTCATAAATTCCTCATAAAATTGCTCATTTGGTTCCTAGTACTATCCTCTATTCTCAATCGGTTAAACGAGTATTTTGGAGAAGACGGGGGAGTCTGGGAGAAGCTAAGGAAAGGGACGGTTCTGAGCAATCTTGACCATGTTGTTATTGAACTCATCCTCCTTCCTATCCAATTCTAAATATCCTAGGCTTTAATGCTCTGATACCTCATGGAGGGAGCTTTGGTTGTCATCCTCGAGGTTGGTGCAAACCTCAAGTTGATTAAATAAGTTCTCCAAGTTTTTAACCTATTTTGTCATCTTTCATGTATATTTTAAATGACCCCTTCTAATTGTCTATGCATGATAACCAGTTTGACCGTCCATTATATGGTGATTAAGCACAGGAAACCTACTTTTCTGCTTATTGTATCACCTACTTATTGTAACAACGCTCATCTTATCTCAATCTGCAGGAGCCACATCTTTCCTTTTTACTGAATATCAGTATGTTGGAACTTTATAAAATTCTAAAACCCAAAAAATCTGTAGTATTTTTAATGCACTCTATGAGAGGATGGGCAGGAGGTTTGCTTCATGGGACAACCCCGGTCTCTGTTATAGCATTGGGGTTCTGAAGTGAACGTTCCTTTCGGCATCGAGGAGTGCAAGGATGAGGGGATTTGAATCATGACATGGCTTCCATTGGGCTCTCAGGTTCATCATCAAGCAATGGCTTCTGGTGGATGATTGTCGGTCAAGATCTCGCAGTTGTCTTCCTTCTGGTTCTGTTCTTATAGTTTCAGTGACAAAATTTACAGTTCTTAATATAAAAATATGATAGGAGGGATCGGATAGGCCAATGCCAGGGCTTTGTCAGTTAAATCTGAGTTTGTTCTTGATCTTTTGTAATCAATGGAATTCTATCAATGGAAACCCCAGTTAAGAACATCTAATTTTGCCAAGGGATGACTAAAGGAGGAGGACCTTGAGTTATGCTTAGTATATATACTTCCTTCAGTTCCTGATGCACAAGTAATACTGATTGGATAACTATAGTCATCGGGTATAACTGGACATGATAACAATTTTCTTGTCTTGCAGTAAAATACGAGGCTCGACTTGAGGATGGGACAGTGATATCTAAATCTGAGTGAACTGAATTCACTGTGAAAGATGGTTAGAAACAGTTTTTGCTATTTTTTGTTGTTGCCATCTTACAAGATTTGTTGTTCATCTTACAAGATTTGTTGTTGTCATCTTACAAGTTGTACTTTACTAACAGAAGCATGCTGTTGATACAGGGCACTTCTGTCCTGCTCTAGCTAAAGCTGTTAAGACCATGAAGAAGAGCGAAAAGGTTCTTCTGACAGTGAAACCCCAATGTGAGTTGCATAGAGCATGACGTTTTGTTTGTATGCTTGAATTAGAAATTTTATTGTATTTAGTGTTGATGTTTTCTTTTCTTATAAACAGATGCATTTGGTGAGAACGGTAGGCCAGCTTCTGCTGTAGGTGGTGTTGTGCCACCAAATGCAACTCTTGATGTGGAGCTTGAACTGGTTTCATGGAAGACTGTTTCAAAAATTAGTGATGATAAGAAGGTGTTGAAGAAAAACCTCAAGGAAGGAGAGGGTTATGAACGACCAAATGAAGGGGCTGTTGTGCATGGTTTGTTCAACTTTGCCATTAATGGGTTCTAGCACATTTTATTCTCTTATTCTGACATATTGCATATGGTCTTGGGAGTGAGATTGATTGGAAAGCTACAAGATGGAACTGTCTTTGTGAAGAAGGGACATGATGAGGAAGCACTGTTTGAGTGGAAGACTGATGAAGGTAGATATCAAAAGTAATTGAAGGACTGGACCGAGCCGTGATGACCATGAAGAAGGGAGAGGTTGCCCTGTGACCATTCCACCAGAGCATGCTTTCTCTTCCACCGAATCAAAGCAGGAACTTGGTTGTCCCCGCAAACTCAACTGTAATATATGAAGTTGAGCTTGTATCTTTTGTGAAGGTATGTTGCAATACATTGAAGCTTTGTTGTCCTTACTGATCTTTCATGTTGCAATACCTTGAAGCTCCGTTGAAGCTGAATGTTATATTTCCCAATTCCAGGAAAATGAGTCCTGGGACATGAACACAGCTGAGTAGATCGAAGCAGCTGGTAAGAAGAAGGAAAAAGGCAATATGCTTCAGTTGTTGATGCAATCATATCACATGGTTGTTTCTTGCAAAATGTTGGGTATGCTGATACAAAAATTATGTAACTTAGCTTTTTTTTTTAAATGCAACTTTGGGATGGTTGTTTCTTTTATCTGAAATTTGCAGATTGTTGATGCAATCATATCACATGGTTGTTTCTTGCAAGAATGTAGTGTCGAGCATTCTATCGTTGGGTTCGCTCTCGTTTATAGTATGGTGTAGAACTGAAGGTGAGTATCTATCCAAACTGTAGATTTCTATTCTGGAATATTTGAGTCATGAAAGTCCTTATTTGTCAATGTTGATGATGTTCTGTTGGTAAAACATAAACTTCTTGTGGAAGAATTGATTCTAATTTGGGATTTCACGAAGTTTCTTTGGGTAGATGTTAGACATAGACTGGAGTAATCATCTGATCAGCCTACAAGCATAGGTTACATTTCCACTATAAGGTACTAAAATTCAAGAATTAACTCGTATTAAGCTAGAGTGTCTCCAGGTACATAAAACTGTAGCTTGTGTTGACATTTATACATGTTCTGTTTAGTATATAACATATCGAAATGGTATCAAAATGTACAGAAAAGAAACAATTCCTGGCATATGGGCTTACCGTTCAACAATGTACAGAAAAGAAACATTAAGCTAGAGTGTCCCCTTTTTCTTTCAAATTGCTACGGGCTCAACGTTTAACAAGTCCTTCAAGGAGGTGATATCGAGGAGGTTGTCTACTCTCCACCATCAGAGGCTGGGTTGTTGTTTGAGGTCTCTATTATCATGGTGAGATTTGGTACTGATGCTCCTTCTCTGCTTCTTTAACAGAAGACAACTGACGACTACTTCCTTGAGAGCGCCAAGGTACCTTTCTTTTTCGAGGGTGAGCATATGTTTTATTTGGTTGTAAGAGTTCTAGATTACTAATATTCAACATTTTAGGGTAATATATGTTTAATAAGTGGACATTGTGATGGATTATCTTAAATGAGTGCCAAGAGACAATTGCCTTTAGCAAATTTGTGCTAGATAGCTTTTTTATACGGTAGTTAGTAAACTATATATGGCAGTTTTTAGTCCTTAATTATATTTCCTCCAAACTTAACAGTCTAGTAGTTTTTTCATCTCCCTATTTGGCTTCAAAGTATATTCTTCTGTGGAAAACAAAGTTAGTATTCAATGGATGCCACTTGCATAAGTTAACGTAACCTTTCAATTGTGTCGTGAGTTTTTGCTTAGTTTCTATGATTTTGAGAACACCATAAGCATTTTATGATACTTATCCTTCTTTTTCATGTCAGAGAGGAGCAGTTATTACTGGAACCTAGCAACAGTCACGGCGCCATCGCCTATGAAGCTAGCAACAAGTAGAGGGAAAAGATCTTCGTAACCTTCAAGGCTTCTACTGATTGTAGAAAGTTTTATGATGCGCATGTGCACATATCCGTTCTTGTACTATAACATTTATAATTATGACAAATGAGTATCTGTTGGAGGGCCATTATTGGTTGCCCTTAGCTTATTGTGAGATGTCTTATTCATGAAACTTAAATGTTGTATTGAACTTATATACATTTGTGTTGGGCATGTAAACTTTAACATTTTGTTGAATTGAAATATTGTTCTTGAACTTATATACAATTGAACTTATAATGTTAATTTCAGTGTGGTTTAATTCCTTGTCATTGGAAAACTAGTTGAATACATGCTCATGGTAAATATATTCAACCGTTAGTAAAATAAATTTAGTAACAGTTATACCCGTTACTAAATACGTCACAAAATATTAATTGTCACAGTTTTTTCCGTTACCAATTTACGTTTAATTTTGTCTGAAAATAACTTTTGTAATGGTTATAATCGTTACGACATTTTATTTTAGTAACGGTTTAACCGTTAGTAAAATAAATTTCGTAATGGTTATATCCGTTACAAAATCCGTCACAAAATATTACTTGTAACGGTTATAACCGTTACGAAAAGCGTGACAATATTTTATAACGGCTAATTAGTCACGGTTTTTACCGTTACTAAAATTTTTAGTAACGGTAATAACCGTGGGCAATCGTCTATTATGGTGTAGTGATCTATGTAGAGGTTAGAGATATATTCGAAGTTAGATAGTGATAGCTTGTATAAGTTAGATAATTAGTTGTGTTAGTCTATGTTATTGTTAGTTAGAGATGACATATGTTAGTTGTGTTAGGTTTATAAGTTAGAATAGATGGTTAGAAGTTATATGTTAGAGTTGGTTAGTATCTTATATTAGAGGTATAAGTTAGGATATAGATGAGTGAGTATCCTAAGATACAAATCAGTATCTTAGAGGGTAAAAGTAGGATTTTGGGGTAAAGTCTAAGAAAGGGCTTTGATTGTTAAGATGGAATTAGAAATAGGTTGTCTTGGTAGATAATGACTAGATGAGGGTAGTTTAGGCTAGTCTTGACCCCCGTTGACCAAGAGTTGACTTTTCGACCGAAAGTAAACTTCAAGTCAACACTTGACTTAGAATTGACCAAAACCAAACCAGAGTTGACCAGTTGACTGAAAATCAACTGTTAGTCAACATTTGACTTGTTTGACCTAGGGTTGACCTAGGGTTGACCCAGGGTTGACTCAGTGTTGACCAGAGTCGACCAAAGTTGACTTTTTGACCAAAAGTCAACTGTAAGTCAACCTTTGACCCAGATTGACCTAGTTTGACTTGGATTGACTTTCTGTGACTTTGTTTGACCTTGGTTATCCTAGTGTGACCCAGTTTGGCTCAGTATAACCTAGTGTGACCTAGTTTAGCTCGGTGTGACTTGGTTTGACCTAGTTTTTGACTTAGACTTGCATATCATGACTAGATTAGCTTTTCTTTCATTAAAAACCATGTTTTGACTTGTAGTATCTCATCTCTAGGTCTGTGATTACTCTGAATGTCTGTTCACCTTATCAGCTCAGGACCGCAGGCGAGTACATTTACTGATAGTTTTCATTGTCTTGATATCTGCTATATCCGATTCAGTTGTAGTGTCTTACTTGATTTCCAGACACGATATTTCACGGACTAGTATATGTCGGATCCTGTCATGAGATGTTGTTCCCGGATTACTTGGTATATTGGTACAAGACTCGACTTATTACTTGTACTTGTATAGACATGGACTTGGGAGTGGGCTGATCACCTGCTTTTGAATCTCATATCATGACGTGTTATGTCCAGATCATTTATACTATTCGGGGATGGGGAGTTATTAGTGGTTGTATGATCAAAATCCCCACTTGTCGCTTCACACTTGTACTCGACACTTGTCCATAGCTACTTGTTCACAACTTTCTATGGTGACCGGCCTTATCTTCACACTTGTTGCTTCACACTTGTTATTTGGTTGTAGCCGGTCAGATGGAAAGCCTGAACATGTTTCCCAAGCCGATCACATAACACACTAATAATACAAGGCATCTTTTATATTTATTATCTTTGGTGACTAAGTTCTGTTTGGGAGAAGGGTTACAGTTCCGGTCCTTGTTTGGTTTAGGGGTTGTAACTCAGCTTCCAAATAGTTCCCAAGTCGTCCTATATATATGTATTATCGTCCTTTTCAGTACTCACATCTCGATATATATTTTCTGTTGATTTTGTCTTGTATTTCATTACACTGTCTCTTATAGCTTTTGTCAATTCACATGGAACTGCTGTTGGTGTTTGTACTTGCTTATTTTTCTGACAGGATACCGTTGATATATTACAGATGATTCTGAGACTGATTGCCCGACCTATTATGGGGTCGAGTCTGACGGAGTAGACCTTGACCGTGGCTTATTAGTGGAGCCACTAGACTTTGCTCACCCTGAGTAGTATAGCTTAGTTAGGTTTGTCTGGCCTGCGAGCCAGCTAGTACTTTCAGTTTGTAGCATTTTATATTATATTTCTATGACTCTGTGTAGTTGTGTACAGCTTTGGGCTTGTGTGGATCTTGAACTTATTTCCTGCTATCGTCTATCCTATTTCCTTTCCATGCTATCTACCTTAGTTTTATTTTGTGATTGAGACTGTATTGCTATGTCACCTCCATTTGGAGTATATATACTGTACAGGTACATTTATCTGTTTAGTTGTAGTATTTATAGATGACCTAGACAGCGTTCTACCGCCGATGCTGTGGCGTAGGCTGGACGTAACCACGTACTCGTGCCCCTAATCAGGGTGCGGGTCATAACAACTCCAACCATCGTCTTTGCCTCATGTTCAGCTCTTTCTGCGTGAACACATACTTCAAGCTCTTGTGGTCAGTAAAGATTTCCACATGCTCTCCGTATAAGTAATGTTTTCATAACTTGAGTGCAAAGATCACCGCAGCTAACTCTAGGTCATGGATAGGATAGTTCTGCTCATGAGTTCGCAATTGCCTAGATGCATAAGCAATCACTTTCCCATGCTGCTGTAGGACACATCCTAGCCCCTTTTCTGAAGCATCGCTGTATATGGTGAAACATCCAGATCCTGAAGGTAATATCAGAACTGGAGTGATCGTCAGCCTCCTCTTCAGCTCCTCGAACGCTGTCTGGCAGTCCTCTGACCAGATGTACTCTGCATCCTTCCGCGTCAGCTTCGTCATGGGTTCAGCTATCTTAGCAAAGTCCTGGACGAACTTCCTATAATAGCCTACTAAACCCAAAAAGCTCCTGATCTCTGAAACTGACGTCGGAGCCTTCCATGTCTCAACTGCAGCAATCTTCCTGGGATCCACCGAGATTCCCTCTCATGTAACTACATGGCCGAGAAACTCCACTCGATCTAAAAAGAACTCACACTTCGACAATTTGGCATACAAACTCTCCTGTCTCAGAATCCACAAAACTGTCCGCAAGTGCTCTGCATGCTCCTCCGGTGTCTTTGAGTATATCAGGATGTCGTCGGTAAATACTACGACGAACTTATCCAGATACTGGTGAAATGTCTTATTCATCAAATTCATAACGACAGCTGGCGCATTTGTGAGACCAAATGGCATCACCAGAAACTCGTACTGCCCGTACTTCGTGTTGAACGCCGTCTTCTAGATGTCTGCTGCCCTGACCTTCACCTGGTGGTACCCGGATCTCAAATCTATCCTGAAAAATACTTTCGCCCCACTCAACTGGTCGAACAAATTATCTATCCTGGGCAGAGGATATTTGTATTTAATGGTGATGACATTCAAGGCCTGGTAGTCAATACACAACCGAACTTTACCATCCTTCTTAGGCACAAATAGCACTGGCGCTCCCCATGGAGAAGCACTAGATCGAATGAAACCCTTTTTCAACAGGTCATCAATCTGCTCCTTCATCTCTACGGCCTCCTTGGGGTTCACTCTATAGCAATCCCGGGATACTGGTGATGAACCCGGTACTAAATCTATAGTAAACTCCACATCTCTGTCAGACAAAAGTCCTGGAAGATTCTCTAGGAATACGTCCATAAACTCCCTAATGATAGGGTGTGGCGGTGCTAACTCCCCAACTGTCGTACAACAGTTAGGCTCTAGGCTGATCTCTGGCCCTGTCCTCCTGACACTGAATGGTGCCGTGCCTGGGGGACTGAACAGAATACTACCCTCATGACAGTCTATAGCTGCATGGGCATAGCTAAGCCAGTCCATCCCCAATATGATATCATACCCGGGGAGTGGCATCACAAAGAATTGTCCCCTGAACTCTCTCCCGGCTATAGTAATAGAGCATCTATAGATAGCTCTAATGGGTACTGGTTCGTCTCCCGTCATTACTCTACTCATCTCCTCGGGGTCTGTAACTAGACTAGGAGCGAAACGGCTCAGGCGACTAAACTCTGCCGCATACTCGTCAACAGAACGGTTCTCCTGCTGGATGTTCTGGAATCGTAGCCCCATGGATACCCTAGCGGTGGTCGAGAAGAATTTCTTCTTAAACTGGGTCTTGAACTGATCCCAAGAGGCCCTCCCTCTCGCGAATAGCGGCTCATTCCGGAACCAGACTCCTGCCAAGTCTGTCAGCAGAAATCTCGCTGCCTCGACCTGGAGGTCATTCGGAAACCTAGCTCCAAGGAGCTTCCTCTCTACCGAGTCTAGCCAGTCATCTGCTACAACTATGCCCTCAGTCCCTGAGAACTCCTTGGGGTTCAGACCAATGAAGTCCTTGATGGTCCCTGCTCTCTGCAGTGGTTCTACAGGTGGTGGGACCACGGTACGTTCCTCAGAACACTCCATGCTTTGGCGGAGTTGGGTGGTCTGCTCCTGATGGGTCGTTAGGAACCTCTAGATCAGAGTGAGCAGTTGGTTCCCGTCGAGTGTAACGGAAGTCTGGGTAGGTATGGTGATAGGTGGTGGTAGGAGTATCGGGTCCTGCTGGGAATGTGATGTGGAAGGTGGTGGAGGCATCTGGGTTTGTGGATTTGTGGAGTGGGGGAATATGGTAGGTAGAGGTGTATCGGTCAACTGGTCAGCTGACTGGATAGGGAGTGTGCCATTCTCAGGTGTGACATACTGGAATGAACGAGTAAGCACCATCTAAAATAAAATAAAAGGACTTATAAGGACTCTTTAAAGTAAACAATCATAGACAAGAAAATCTAATTATAATAGCAAGCATGTGATGTATTTCCTATGTTACAATCCTAGTATTCCTCTAGGTGTTCTAAGCGTCATTCCTAATGTTGTCCAATTACTTTAAGTTTCTAATTGCAGGCATGTTTGGTACAATAACGTAAGCAAACAATTTATTCAGGACCTGCATGGGCCACCACTAAAAATATGTCACGATCTGCTACCCAAGTTGTTGGGCCGGGCCGAGTCATGTCCAGCCTACGCTTGAGATAAGCACAGTAAGATGTTCTAGAGATCACAAGATAATACTAAATGTGCTAACAGTTCAATAAGTAAAGAAGAGTCATAAATGCTCAAAACACAAAAGTCATCTCATAATAATAAGTCCAAGTACAAGTCCGAAATGTAAAACTAGATACAGGTCCAGTTACAAAATACGTAGTCTAATACATGACTACTCTAAATATCTTAGCAACTACACAAACTAGACGAGTTTTCCTGCAGGTACATCATCGTAAGACAAAGCCTGGTCCTCGGCAGTAACTCCATAATATGAGTCATAGAGCAACTCCTCCTCAGTAAGAATACCTACAACGTTATCCTGTCAGGACGGGAGCAAGTACTGTTTCTAGCAAACTAATATACGAAACATGAAATGAACATAAGAGGAATAAATTGGAATCATGGCATCTCATAATCTATCATGGCAAGGACACATATGTCATAGAGACAGATGTATATGTAATATTTAAAACTGTAGCAGGTACGCGATCGTCAATAGGAGTAAAATATATTGTGGCACAAGTATATAAAATGTACTTCCGTACAAGTAAAACAAGCGATAGATGTACATACATACAAATACAGCTGGTGCGCCTACGACAAGGTATACATAAAATGTCAACCTTGTTCGGTACGTACGTACGAATAAGGGGGCATGATCACGTACGCTACTAATAGTTTCCCCATAACCCAGATTCTAATTTTTCTGGAATTTATAAACCCTCATAAATATTCATTAAAAATCAGTAAACATATATATACTGAAAATGAGTTCTGTTTTTCTATTTTTATAAAATACCAACAGCACTTAATAAATGCTGGAAAAATTATAATAAATTGTCTAAATTAATATAGTATTTAAATACAATTTTTTCCTAATTTTTACAGCACTTAAAATATATATAAAAATTCAAAAACAGCAAGCAACAATTTCTGGAAACTAATTAATTAATTATTTACTATTTTTGTCCATGTATTTGAATTGAACCGAAGTCCAGATACAGGACCCAGAGCCATGAATCAAGTCCAATATGACTTGTACAGACTCTGAATGTATTAGACACAATTGGGCCCAAAAATCCATGCTAGGTTTGGACATCAATTGGTCATAACAATTAAAAATATAGAAATTAAAATAATAATAATATATTTTTAAAGTGGTAAAAATATACAAGTCACAAAATATATAATAAATAAACTTGTGAAATTTTACACAACAATATTTTGTACAAGGTAGAATTGAAATACATATATAAATATACAACAATATTTATATATATATATATATATATATATATATATATATATATATATATATATATATATATATATATATATATATATATATATATATATATATATATATATATATATATATATATATATATATATATATATATATTTTTATATATATATATATATATAATGGATATATATATATATATATATATATATATATATATATATATATAAATATATATATATATATATATATATATATATATATATATATATATATATATATATATATATATATAGAAATACTAAATATAAAATATATATATGTATATACAAATATTGTATACATATATATAACACTATATATATAATAATATATATACACATGAACATATATACATATATACGTATATATATATATATATATTTTTTATACATATATATATATATATATATATATATATATATATATATATATATATATATATATATATATATATATATATAAGTACTAAATATAAAATATATATATATATACAAATACAGTATATATATATATATACATATAATACAGTATATATATATACATATAATACAGTATATATAATAATATATATATACATATACATGTATACATATATACATAAATATATATATATATATATATATATATATATATATATATATATATATATATATATATATATATATATATATATATATACATATATATAATAAAAGAAAATAAAACAAAAGAAAACAAAAAAAAGAAAACAAAACAGAGCAGCAGGTTCGAACTCGGCCCAGAGGGGGGGTCGGGTTCTTGGGCTCGGTCGGGCTGGCCAGGGGGTCAGCCCGTGCTGCGTGTTAGGGGTAGGGTTTGGGTTAGTGTTAGTGTTAGTTAGGTTTTTAGGTTAGCGGATTTAAACCCGATAGCCAACTTCGTGTCCTGACTGTTTGGGACACGAAGAGATGGCCGAGTCCAAGTGTCCCGACTGTTTGGGACACGCATGAGTCGAGTTAAATGTGTCCAGACTTACCCCTAGGTTCGTCAGGACACGGCGAGTCGCATGTGTGAGACTGGGACACGCACGACACATTTTTTAGGGTGTTACTCACTTGTCCGACGAATTGGAGGGTCGTCGAGTGTGCTGACGGCGGCTAGGGGCGTCGGGGACGCGGCGCTCGGGTGGCGCTACGTTCGTCTCGTCGTGGCGCATCTAGTAGTGGCGGTTGTGGGCGGTGATGGTCGCTGTGGAGGGTGGCACTGCACTCGCCGGAGTTAGGGTTAGGGTTTAGGCTCTCGTCGGGGACGAAGGGGGTCGGGTGGTCGTGGTGGTGTGCTAGAGTTAGGGTTTGGTCTGGGGGTCCTATTTATAGGGTTAGGAGGTCGACTAGGGTCTGGGGTCGGCCGTGAATAGCGGGGACAGCTGGCCGGTCGTCGGCAGCTGGCCAGTCGCGGGGAGTGGGTGAGTGAGAGGAGAGAGAGAGAACGTGGGGGGGGGGGGGTAGGTAGGTTTAGCAGTTAGGTCCCCGTAGTTTAGGAAATTACAGAAAGCCCCAAACCAAATAGGTTGCAAATAAATATTTGCAAACTCCTATTAAAACAATTGATTTTATTACAAACTCCTTTTAAAAAAAATTTAAATATTATAAAATGATATTAAAATAATTTAATTAATTATAAAATGATATATTTTAACTTAAAAACTATTTAAAAATTACTTAAAAATTCATAAAAAATTCCTAAAATCATATTAAATTATTTTAAAGCTAAATATGTCATTAGCAACTAACTAACACTAATTTAAATTAAATTTGAAAATAGGGGCTGACACGAGCCTTTGGAGAATGCAACAACACTTTAGCTGGAAATTATGATCACTCTTGATGCTTTGGGATTGATTTGAAACTCTATTTATAGAGTTCTTGAAATAATTGTTTAGCAGTTATTCTGGGTTACGCGTGCTTCAGGTTGCGCGTCTCATGTTCCCTTGCGCAAACGGTTGTACTAACTGTCGTGGATGTGTCACATCATTTGATTGAGATATGTATGGTCGTGAGCAGTGTAGTGGGCACGTTCTACGAAGTTAGTGGCTTGCGCACCACGTTACTCTATCCTGAACACCATTTGATCACCTAGCATGTGCTTCATCAGGTTGCGCGCGGGCGCAATGTAACAACCTGCGCAAGCGGTTTACACCTACTGCTGTAGACGCATGGCATCATTTGATTGAGATACACGTGGTTATGGACAGTATAGTGGGCACGTTCTGTAAAGTTGTTGGCGTGCGCACCACGTCACCCTGTTTTAAATAATAGTTGATCAAGTGGCGCCAATTTGTTAGGCTGCGCATAGGCGTAACTCAATGACTGGCACCTTTCGACTATGTCTTCTGTGTTGTACTGATTAATCCTCACGCCATTCAGTGACTTGCGCGAACCAGCTATCAGCATTAATTACATGCTGACAAAATCTTCTCGAGCGCCGCGTTACGCGGGATTCGAATGGATTTTCCTTAATCTCCGTGCTATCAGTTGTCAGGAAATGATAATGGCGTTACAGCTTCTCGAGGAAGTATGCCACATATCGCTCGCACAACTTGGCTCTAGCGCAACCTGACGTTGCCCAGTCTGATGCTGCACAACTTGATGATCCGGTGCAAGATCATGTTTTGGTGCCACTTGATGATTGAACACTTTAATGGGTGGCGCCTCTTAATTTTTAGCCTCTACAAGACCCCCTTCAATGTTTTCGAAACTTGAAAATACTTTAAAGTTTTGAAATACTTTGAGTTATGCTAGTTTTGTCTGGATTGTGCCAATCAATGCTCAACCGTCATAATAAACTTCTTGATGAAAATATTAGATCTCCTCTTCGTCTTTTCGAGTTTTATTGATTATGTTCGGTTTCCCATGGGGAATATGAAGCGTTAGTTATCCATATATAGGGAGTGGTCCTTGTACTCATTTCTCACTTTTGTACTTCCATGGCACCTAAGAAGAAGGAGATGGCGACCGGCGTTAATGCCAAAGTGAAAGCTTAGAAGACAAGGCCTGACATTGCGTACGATCCTGTCCGAGGCTGACCGATCACTGCGAGCAAATAATTTCATAGAATGCTTTGGATTAACCCCAGCAGTCTTTGATCATCTGAACGGTGGTCCTTTGTCCTCTTCTGAAGAGCACGGTGATGCAGAAGGATTTCTTCGTCTGATGCATAGTTCAGGGATTCATAATATGCGCGAGTTAGGCACTTCTCTTCGCCAAGCTGGTAAAGAAGACGAGAAAAAGTAATGGTTTCTGTAGGGGCACCACTTTTTCTTTTGTCTTTTGCGCAGCTTGTTTTCCCTTTTCTTTTGTAAGAAAAGAATGAAACAATCTATTTCTGGTGCCCTTTGCAAACCTTTTCGTGTGAACTGTTAAGTGGCGCGTGCCAATGCACCATTTTGACCAATTCAAATGTTTGCTATTTTTCGAAGAACAAGTGGCAATTTTCGTGTGGTTTGAGCACCTCTCGTTTAGGTTCTTCCCGAGATATGCTCCTAGAATGACGTGTCCGTTCACATCTTTTAAGTTCTTTAAATAGCTGATAGGAGAAATCAAAAAGAAATATCCACGAACTCTTTTCTTCTATTTTTTTCTTCTGTTGATGGCGATGGTTCTTCGCAGAATCCCTTCGACGGTCAATAGTTCAATGTTCGTGAGCCTTTCTGTGCCACCAAAATCCGATGATGTTCTTCTGCATACCGTGTCTTCAGATGTTGGTTTGCCGTGCTCTATACCATCGACGATCTTCAGCATAAACACAGTTGATTTTGATGGAAAGTCCCAACAAAGAACTAGTAGTTTCTACACATGAGCACCATTCATGAGTTGTGTTTACTTGTGCCACTTTTTACTGAGATTGTTTTGAAGACAAGCGCTGATTTGTAGAAATGAGGCGCATGTTGTAGATGTGCACCTGAAATTCTGAGAAGGGGCGCGCACTGCAATCCAGTGCCTGACTTTGGTCAGAGGCGCATGTTTCATCATAGGCGTCTATAGGCTCACTCTGATGATGCGCGCCTGTTGATCAAAGGCGCACAGTTTGTAATGCCTGTTGTTCGTATTACGTATTTTGGAATACGTGTACGTATTTTATCTTGTTCCTAGCTTGGTTTATTTTTGCATTCGCATTTCATTGGCTTGATTCGGTTCGGTTTATGTGGGTTTGGTTTGGGATTGGTTTTATATTGTGAACCCCCTACCTACCACCACCAACCCCTTTTATTAATCCATTCTCTCTATTCTCTCTCTTCATTAATCATCTTCTTCTTCCCCATTACTTCCTTACCTACCAGAGAGAGGAGAGAGAGGTCTAGGCAAGTGCATCTTGCTTCATGGAGGAACCCACCTTTTATTTGTCAATTCTTTTCCTCATGCGATTTTAGCACTCTTTAGTACTTGGTGTTTTCAATTTCCATGGTTAAATTAGTATAGATCTAAGTTTATAGTACTTTCCAAATTTCTGGGTTTTTGATCTAGTTAACATTATTATTTTTAAGTTTTAATGGTTCCATGTTGTAGAGTAGCTCGTTCTACCCCATTTTGACCTAAGGAAGTTCCGATTTGGGCTCCGGATGAAGGTTTTGTGTAGTTTGGAAGCCATGGTTGCTTGGCTCTTCTTTTCGGACAAGTGGAGAAGAAGAGCAGTACTTGGCCGCATGAATCCTCATGTGGCAAGTCTCTGGCCGCATGGCCTTTCCAGCCGTATGAGACTCGTTCGAGCTCAGCCGCATGGAAAGTCCTTCCTAGCCGCATAAGACTTGCTTGAGTACTTGACCGCATGAATCTTCATGCGGCAAGTAATTGAGCCGTATAGCCTTGTTCAGACTCAGCCGCATGAGCCCCTGTTATCTTGAGTCGCATGGACTTCATGCGGCTAGCTTTCAGCCGCATGAGTTCCTTCGCACCCAGCCGCATATGCGCTATTGCTTTGGGCCGCATAAGGCCCATCCATCATCCAGCCGCATATGTATCGCCCATGCTCAGCCGCATAGGACTTCGTCTGATCATAGCCGCATATGCTGTTGAACCCCGGCCGCATGGCGATTGCTCCCTTCGCAGCCGCATAAGCTGACTCCCCTTCGTCCGCATGAACCCGCCTTTTCCAGCCGCCTGCGCCTTGGGCTCCCTGAGCCGCATGAGCGTGCAGTCCCAGCCGCATGAACCTGTCTTGATCCAGCCGCATGGACTCACTCCCCTTGAGCCGCATGGACTTTTGAAAATCATAGATTTATTTAATATATTTAATGATACCTGAGCATGACACGATAGTGACCTGTAGTGGTGCACTCTTGACAAGTAAACCTGACATGATAGTGGCCCGCCGTGGCGCACTCCTGACAAAGTACACTTGACATGATAAACCTGACATGATTATCTTGAACAGCTGTTACGACGGCTACCTGACATGACATGACCTGTATAATTAATCCTGGACACCGTGGACGATTGTGCTTGTACAAATAATCCAGTCCTGTCTTGCATCATGTCTAGGAGGGGACTCCTGAGTACCACGGTCAGGAGTACCCATTGAAATGGACTAAGGCTAAATAACTAGATTAATACATTAGTCATAAAGAGATCTCCCAGCTACTGGCAATCCCGTTACCTGGGCACGCCTTGGGATCTGTAGCCTGCCGTCGAGTAGGGCACATTTCCAGCACACTGTCATGTGTTGCACCCTTCAAGCTACCTAAGGGTACATTCATTTCCTGGACGATGTACCCACCTGAATTCAACCATAATCTTTTAACCCGGGTAACCTGGATGGACTGCAGGGCTTGTGGCTGTGGAAGATTCTCACTGCATCTTGTTAGTAATTAGGCTTGTGACAACCCTAGTTAGTTAAAGTATCAAGCCGTAGTTCTTGCTTGGCCGTGAAATGATTGGATGGAGTCTAACCGGTCTAGTCTTGTCCTGATTCTGTTCCAGGTTACTGTATGACCAGAATGCTTGTATTTATTTTACCGATAAATGGTGAGAATTCCAAGTTCTGTTCAGACGAAGGGTTACAACCCCGATCCTTGTTTGGTTTACGGGTTGTAACCTGGTTATCTGAATAGTTCCATGGTTATCTCGTCGTATATCATCCTGATGTATTTTCTTTATTTCCAGTTATTACTTTATTTATACTCTTGTGATGATTGCTAGTTTTAGTTCCTAAGTGAAGCTTCCTTTGTGGCACTTGCTCTTTCTCGGGTCTGACCCAGCTGGTTTTGTGTGGCCAGATTTCGGAGCAGCTCCAGAGGATCTACCGACCTTCCAGCCAGATGGTGGCCACTAGACGGAACCCTGGCAATGAGTGGGTTTATTTTTGATCTCCCACTTTATTGTAAAAATATTCTTTTGAGGCGTTAAGTCGACGAGCACCTGTTTAGCTCGATTGCACTTTACTTACTGTCTGCCTACGGGCTGTAGCATGATTGACAGATCCTAGGGTTGATCATGTATGACTAAACTCTTGCTCGTCCTAACATTTTGTAACGACTAACTTCATGATCAGCTGAATATGTAATGTTTGAGACGCCTTACTATTGTATATTTGATGATCATACATCTTGTAACTTTTACTTACTTGCTTGTGATTGAGACAATAGGCTGTTCATGACCTTAAGAGACTGCTGGCTTGTAGATAAACCCTCATATATCCTAGACAGCCGTGACCGTATAGCGAGGTGGGTTGCACTTCAATATACGTAGCTAGCTATGTCTGCCCCCACTCTCCAGTATTCTGGTTCTGGGGCGTGACACAGTTCGATGGATTTTGCTAACCTTTCTTTCTTTATTGATATTTGTAGAAGTCTGGTTGGCAAGCTTCTTTAGAACTAGCATCGACGACTTGGATGCTATAGGGAGCATTCTTCTGATACTCACATCAGATAGCTCATGTGATTCTGATGCTCAGATCAGACAGCTCAGGACTCTTCATGCTTAAAAGGGCTTCCTCAAGATGGTAGGAAGGGCCTTTATACCTGAGAGTTGGACGGTGGAGAGACAGAATTAGAAATCGTATCACAAGGGTGATCTCATTCCTAGTTCTAATGATGGGTCATCTCTTCTGCACCCGTTGTATTGACAACAGCTTATCTTTGAGCTGCTATAATCTGGGGTTCTCCTCTCATCTTTCTGAGAGATGAGACCAGAGTTGATTCCGTTGTCTTGTTCGCTGCTTCGGGTCGAGACGATAAGGAACTGGCACCAACAAGAAGATCCAAAGATGTAATAGACCTTCATTTATTAGATTTAGAATAAAAATTCGTGATGTAATAGATTTCCATTAAGATGTATTTAGAATAAAAATCTGAGATGTGATAGATTTCCATTAAGATGTAACTATATTTTTAAAGAAGCAATAAAGAATGATTTTTTTCTTCTTTATGATTTGATTTGATTTGATATGATGATATAGAAAATAGAATCCAGAGGTAATGTGGACGTGAACTCTTTTTTCTATAAATGATCTTCAAATCCGCTGGGACTTAAAGACAGGAGATCGTGTCTAAAAAGACAATATCTGGATTTATCATAAAGAAAAGACATCCTTTAAAACTGCTGGATTTCAAAAGATAGAATTGATGATTTGGATAAACTCCACGGGGACTTTGAGTTTTTTTTATAAATGTAGGCCCATTCCCGCAGTGAAGTAGAGATGAAAAGACTGATGAATAAGCATGCCTTTTCAAGAAAAGGTCGCTTCGATTCTCGAGACAAGGAGTAAATGAGGATTTTTTTACAAAATGAACGAACATGCCTTTTCGAGAAAAAGTTGTTTCGGTTTCTGAGACAGAATGTATGGCCTTTTGCCTATAAATAGTATGGAATTCTTTTCTGAAAGCGTTATTCACTCCTTTTCTTTCCTTTGCAAATGTCTTCAGACGAAATACCTAAGGAGACATGAGTTATCCCAAAGATCGAAGCCGTCCTCGACCCTCCTTCCGATGAGCCTCTACCGCCTACTCAGCCAGAAGTCGGAGAAAGCTCGGATGTCCCTGGACAGAAGCAGGATATTCTTGCCGAGCTAGTGGAGCCTGGGAGTACTGCCGAGGAAGAAGCTCTAAGAAAGGCCGCCTGCGAACTGCTGGTGTCATCGGACAATAATGTCTTCGAGCTTCTTGCGAAATATGTTTTCAATCAAGAGGGCTCCGGCCCTCATTAATTTTATATATTTCTTTCTGTTTAAATTTATGCAAATAAAAAGGAATTTTATTTACATTATGAGTCTCTGTGTTGATATTTCTTCTTTCTCTTCAAACATAATATTTTTTGAGAAAATTTGCCATTAATGGACATCATGGCGACTCGACCATCCATACCAGTCAATTGATAAGCTCCGTTGGAGAAAACTTTGCTTACAATGTAGGGTCCTTCCCACTTTGCTTCAAATTTGCCTTTACTCATATGCATCATAGTCATAGGACGTCTGACGGTTAGAACTAGTTCTCCTTTTTGAAATGTTCGGACTTTGACTTTACGGTTGAAGGCTTCTGATAGACGAGCTTCGTATAACTCAATATGTTGTTGAGCTAGAAGCCATTTCTCGTCAAGCGCTTCAAGCTCCTGAAGTCTCAGGCGATCATTGTTTTCGGTTGTGAGTTCGTTGGCAATGACAACTCTTAGAAAAGGGATCTGGATTTCCAATGGTAAGACGGCCTCACATCCGTATACCAAAGAGAAAGGTGTGCAACCTGTAGGAGTGCGTACATTAGTACGGTAATCCCACAAACATTCTCCAAGCTTCTCACTCCAATTTTGTTTGTTGGTAGAAACAAACTTCTTGAGGAGTTTGATAATATTTTTGTTAAATGCTTCTACCAACCCGTTAGCTGCAGGATTGTAAGCTGTAGAAGCAATATTATTGATCCTGTTGTCATCGCAGAATCGAGTGAATTTCTGACTGATGAATTGTGGCCCATTATCGTGAATAATTTGTCGAGGAACACCGAATCTGTAAATCACATGATGCTTGATAAAGTTGACGATGCTGCTTGTCTTGACTTCATCTAGAGGTATAGCTTCAGCCCATTTTGAGAAGTAATCAGTTATGCCTAATATGAACCGATGTCCTCGAGACGAGGGAGGGTTGATAGGACCAATAACATCCATGTCCCAAGCTTCAAAGGGCCATGATTCTACCGTTGGGTGAAGAAATTATGATGGTTGATGAATGAAATCAGCATGAATTTGACATACTCGGCACTTTCTTGCATACTCGATTGCATCAGATATCATTGAGGGCCAATAATAGCCCATACAGTGAATGCGATCCTGTAATTTAGGACCAGGTTGATGTGCGCCACAAACACTATCATGAGCTTCATGAAGTATTTGTTTTGCTTCTTCCCCCGCAAGACAACGTAAGAGTAAGCCGTCGAACGTTTGTCGGTAGAGTGTCTTTGTAGTATGATTATAGTAAAATCTGAGTGACCGTCGTCGAATTGTTGTAGCCTCCTTGGGATCTTCGGGTAGGATATCATGGACCATGAAGTCTATGAAAGGAGTCCTCCAATCTTCATTGATGGCACAAATTTTATCTGAATTGTTGAGTTCTATGTTTGGGTCTTCAGTATTTAAGTTATTCTCGACACAAAATAACTCTCTATTAGTGATGACGATCATTTATTGCCTTCTGACTGGAATTGCTAATACTACTGTAAGATTATCGAGTGCATCAGCTTCTGTGTTACATGCTCGACGTACATGCTCAATGAAGAAGCCTTTGAATGAAGTGGCCATCCTTATCGCTGCATCATGATATGGAACCAAATCTTGATGTCGAATTTCGTATGTGCCTCTAACTTGATTGACAATCAGTTTGGAGTCTCCGTAAACTTCAAGATACTCAATATCTAATTGTTTAGCCAATTGGAGACCAATGAGCAGAGCGTTGTATTCAGCCACATTATTGGAACACGATTCATTTAAAGAATAAGTTCTTTGGATAGCTAACCCTTCTGGTGAGATGAGAATAATTCCGACCCCAGCAATAATAGCACCTTTTGGTCCAATTCTGGATGCACCATCAAAGAATAAATGCCAAATAAGAATTTTTTCTGAAATCATGTTGGACTCCAAGGTTTTATCTGGAATTTCATCGTAGAGTTTAGATGTTTCGGGAACTGGATGAGCTGCCAAAAAGTCAGCAAGGGCTTGACCTTTAACAATTTTTTGAGGAACATAAACCATATCATATTGTGCTAACAATATGGCCCATGTTGCTGTAATGACCCGCTCCGCCCTAGCGGAACGCCGAATCAAACGGCAAGTGCAACGACTCAAACGAGCCGTCGACCCAAAGAGTTGGCATCGACCTGATGAAGAATCGATGCAAGGCTTACATTGGCCCGACAAGATGAATCCAGACTTAGACTTTCAAAGGCGCGCTCGGAGTATCGCTCGGCCGATGTGAACATCGCTAAGGTGGGTGGCTCCGATGAACCCGTCTTTGCTTAGCCTAGACACATAACAATACGGACACTATCACAAGAATCGCTAGGCGATAACACCGTGCATGCTAATAAATGACTCAACGCACCTAGCTAAGGGAATAATCCCATCTTGTATGCTTGTATAGAATATGGAAAAGAACATGGAAAATGTGAGAACTCTCGCACCGCGCTCCACGCTCGTGCTAAGGCACAAGCTTACGTTCAAGTCCCTTATGCGTTCAAACAATGAAACA
Source organism: Iris pallida (assembly GCA_029216955.1). Lineage (NCBI taxonomy): Eukaryota > Viridiplantae > Streptophyta > Magnoliopsida > Asparagales > Iridaceae > Iris > Iris pallida. Next base: position 7,743,603 of record JANAVB010022000.1, read on the forward strand.
ATGAATGGTTTACAACAATGAAACGGGAAGACTATCAACAGAGTCGTTCCGAGTAGAGTTTAGCAACATTGAAAGACTATGGGACCGATGGGTCGCCAAGGCGGCTCCCGTACTGGGAGTTGCGTAATGCTTGAATGAATGAATCAACGAATGAATGAATACGTGAATGAATCAATGAACGAACGAACAAGTGAAAGAAAGAAAGAAAAGAAAGAATACATGAAAGTTAAAAAAGGAAAGAGTGGTTAGCGACAGGTGTGACGGGCACGTGCAACGGGGCTCGCTACCCGCGCTGCACGGACGCCAACCTGGTCGATAACGTATTATGGCTAAGGGTTAGCCTGCGGCTCGGTGACAGCCATTAAGTTAAAATGATAATAAAATACGACATGGTCGTGGACGGCTCGTGCACGAGTGAAAAAGGAATTCCAAGGGCAACGAACGACGTTTTCGTAGCCGGCCTAGGCGGAATCATGGCCTACGGGCGGACAGGTGTGCGGGCTTGGGCACATAACCAAACGTAGGGCCGGTTATTCAATAGTCTATCAAGGTGTACCAGCCATCACGCTTGATAGATGAGAATGCCACAGGGGAAAATGTCCAAAATGGCTGACATACCAGCGACCGGTACATATAGATTTAAGTGGGCTTTGCTGGTGGCAATCCACGTGCAAGTCCTTGCATTGAAATCAAAGTAGTCTAAGTTAACCGAATGAAGTGCCCTCTGAACAGACATTGAATGTAACATACAAATGACCAAAAGTACTTTGTGCAAAGGAGTTAGAAAACACGCCTACGACACGCTAGGACCCGAGGCAGGAACACGCCCTTGGCACTAAATGATTACGTGAATCATGTTAAGTTGAAATATATATGAATTGTTGACTAACTTGATTTACATTGAACAGGGATGGCCGGACGGTAAGTATGGGTAAGTCATGTATGTATTTCCATGCGACACATGAAATTGGCAATACGAGATAGGCTATAAAATATGCCATGAAATTGATCCTAAGGCAAGATTAGAAAGACAATGAATGATAGAGATGCACAAAAGTAAATAGAACGTGTTTGGTAATGATAGCCTTGTGGGCGAGCTAGCCTCCCCACCAGTGTATAACAATGTACTGATAACCCCACAGTCTGCTTGCAGGAAGCAGGAAACGTCGGCGGGTGCGAAGCTTTCCTCGAACGTGCTAAGTTGCGGAGCTATCTCTGGAGCCTTGGGGCGTTGCAAGGAGATGAAGCACCATATACAGGACATAATGTACCGGAACATCGCCATAAATCATTCCATCTTGTAAGCCACTTGGCACGCCTTTTTTGTTTCAGAGAGGGAGAGCTTGAGAGACTTGTAAACTCGGCCTAGCGCCGCTTGTAAACTTCTTGAATATCAATAAAGAGTTTGAATTTGCTTCTACTAGTGTTCATTTACTTTTTGCTGCAAATGGGGACACTCTGTGCGACTCTGTGGCCTAGCTTAAATCGGCCGTTTCTGGACTTGGCCTTGTACGGGCGCAACCTAGGCCCGTACGGCATCAAGCCTTAGCGAGGACGATCGCTCCTGCGGAAGCGGGGCGTGACAGATTGGTATCAGAGCACGGCTTTACGTCCTTGGACTTCATTTTGATTCTCTCAGTTTTGAAAGCTCATCGTCAGAAAAAGAAGTGTACGCTCTCTCTCGTTCTACGTTGGGATGTTCCATACAATAAGTCTAATATTTTCAAAAGCTCGTACGAGTACTCAGTTGAATGGGATCGATAGGCGAAGGTCTTTGTGCCGAACCACAACGTACTTGAGTTGGAAGGAACCGATGCTAAGAGTTAGCAAAATGCAAGACGTGCTTGAATAACCTTATGTTGACAATAGCGAACGAGAACACGAGACCGAAGTATAGTTCAAACAGGATGGTAATGCATGCAGCCTTTTGGCTAAGTTGTGCCGAGTATCGCGCACCTAGACTCTACGGTGCAAACGAGTTACGAGCGAGATTGACTATCGCTCAGACGAGAATAAGGGAGACTTAGAACGTATGTTGATAGAGATGCTACTTGACCGGCGCTAAAGCGAGCACGAGAAATGGTTCTTAGATTTTGAGGAATGAGCGAACGCACAATTGGACATGTCGATTGGGAGTCGAATGATCTTTTGAGGATTTGTAGAAAGACTTGACTCCGAGTAGTGTATGTGATAGCTTCAAAGAAGGAAAAGAGCGAGTGTCAACGATTAATCGAGTGGCTCGAACCCTGAGTGGTGTATGGACGTTATAGAAATTGTTCGAGCGAGATAAAAGGATTTACGGATAGAACGAGTATGTCGGCGAGGCGATGCGATCACGCAAAGCCTTAGAACGCGTCATGCTTAGTTGGTCGTGACTTCGAAGGTCCCGAACGAGATGTCGTTCGGACAACTTGTCAATGGGCAACGCAAGTTAGAAAATGATTCGGAACGATGAATGAAAATAGAAGGTCTTTATCGAGGAAACTTAGAGGATCACGCGCACGATTTTGGATTGATTCAAATAAATTGTGACTTGAGTTTGGACAACGATCTTGAAACTAGCTTGAGGAATAGCGATCAAACTTGATCTTGAATATCGAGGAAATTGTGGAATATCCAACTCGGACAACAGCATCAACGCACGACTCGAAATCGGTTGCAAAGGAAGATCGTCAGGTTACGCATATCGTCGATGGTATTGAGACGTATCAAAGATCGATATGCGATAACTCGGGGGTACTCTGACTCGACGAATGACGATCATGCAAATGTCATTGTTCCGTTGGATGCTATAATTGGGATGTTAAAGATGTGTCGAGGGAAAGATAGATTTGGTTCGAGGATTTTCTAGTTAAACACATGACGGTCAGACTATCGAATTGATTTGGCTTGGATGAAAATGTGAATGCTTGGATTTGCTTCGTTGACAACCACAACGTTGACGTTCTTGTCTTATGCGAGCACAACTCCAGCCTCGTACATGCGTCGCGCCGGATTATGATGATCACTCCGCGTGAGCGCTGATATGGTGATTCATACGGTGGGAGTGATTGAACTTGGATGGCGTGGCAATCTGATTGCTTCGACTTGTGGTTTGACGCGAAGGTGGACTCGAGAATGAAAATGTGTGCTTGAAGAATTGAACTTGAGGATTGAGTAGGTCCAATCCGCGTATCGAGAATGGGTTAGTCCAAAACTTAAACAAGAGTTACGCCCCGATAAGAATGATTATTCCGCGAGAGCGTTGTATGGTGATTCATGAACCGCCATGGATAATCGAACTCGCGTGAGATTGGGGTGCAATGTATTGTCGAGCTGGATGACCTCGTGATCGAATACATGAATTGGTTAGAACTGGTGATTGAACGGAATTGAATATGTGCAACGTAAGTCTTGATGCGAATTAGGTGATCATGCTCGATGTTTAGAAATTTGAGTGAAACGAGCTTGGGTAGAAACTCCCGTACAAGCGAACAAATGGTTTGACCATAGGATTTGGGGCGACTGTCGTGCAACGACCTTGCACGACGAGCCACGGATCTGACATGTAACTATGACCTTGTGAGCTGACCTAGCGGATAGGCGGACAACCCTATGCCGAGTGATTGAACTTGTGCGATGGCATTTACAGTATCGTCTGGACGGACGATAGACTTGGAGAAACAAGACTTAGAGTAGGACGGGGAACTGGGAGTGTGCATGAACGACGACAAGATTGGCCCCAAATGAAGGGAATGATAGGGATGGACGATGCGCAAGTAAAAGTTGGGATAACGAATTGAATCGTTGATAGGAAGAAATACTTGATGATGGTGCAATACTTGGTTTGAATCAGACGGAAATTACTTAGGCTTGGTCGACCCCGCTAAGAAGAAATCATACTGATTTTGTGGACAATAACGCTTGAGAAGCGAATCAAATCATCTCGAGGACCGAGATAAACGATATGCGATACACACATGAGTTCGGTTTTAAATCGAAGTTAGCAAAGCGATCGGCAAATCAAAACTATCACGAGTAGCTTGTCCGACTTCGCTAGTCGCTAAGCTTGGTTGAAATATACGTATTCGAGGGATGCCTTGGATACGTGCACGATCCAAACTCAGCGATGTGATGAACTCGAATGTATCTGCAAGTGGGTGTTGAGATGCGCATGAACGAATGAGTGAGTTTACCTCAGCCTATGACTCTCGAGTTTGATAAATAACAATGCACCTCGTGCGATCGTTTCAGTCCCATGATACGTCGAAATAGCAACCAAGTTGAAGAAATATCAACTCTAAAATGAATGAAAAGTTATTCAATAAAAATTGACCAAAAACGTATACAGACACGGGACTTGGAAAGGTATCAAGTATAGTTCGGTGCCATCGAGCGGTAAAGCCATTCGATAGGGATTGTCTAAGAAACACGACGACACGAGTTAAGGAATGGTAGGATGACCTGCACTCAGGAAGTCTCGAGGACGAGACTTGTTTTGAGTGGTATATTATGTAATGACCCGCTCCGCCCTAGCGGAACGCCGATTCAAACGGCAAGTGCAACGACTCAAATGAGCCGTCGACCCAAAGAGTTGGCATCGACCTGATGAAGAATCGATGCAAGGCTTACATTGGCCCGGCAAGATGAATCCAGACTTAGACTTTCAAAGGCGCGCTCGGAGTATCGCTCGGCGATATGAACATCGCTAAGGTGGGTGGCTCCGATGAACCCGTCTTTGCTTAGCCTAGACACATAACAATACGGACACTATCACGAGAATTGCTAGGCGACAACACCGTGCATGCTAATAAATGACTCAACGCACCTAGCTAAGGGAATAATCCCATCTTGTATGCTTGTATAGAATATGGAAAAGAACATGGAAAATGTGAGAACTCTCGTACCGCGCTCCACGCTCGTGCTAAGGCACAAGCTTACGTTCAAGTCCCTTATGCGTTCAAACAATGAAACAATGAATGGTTTACAACAATGAAACTGGAAGACTATAAACATAGTCGTTCCGAGTAGAGTTTAGCAACATTGAAAGACTATGGGACCGATGGGTCGCTAAGGCGGCTCCCGCACTGGGAGTTGCGTAATGCTTGAATGAATGAATCAACGAATGAATGAATGAATACGTGAATGAATCAATGAACGAACGAACAAGTGAAAGAAAGAAAGAAAAGAAAGAATACATGAAAGTTAAGAAAGGAAAGAATGGTTAGCGACAGGTGTGACGGACACGTGCAACGGGGCTCGCTACCCGCGCTGCACGGACGCCAACCTGGTCGATAACGCATTATGGCTAAGGGTTAGCCTACGGCTCGGTGACAGCCGTTAAGTTAAAATGATAATAAAATACGAAATGGTCGTGGACGGCTCGTGCACGAGTGAAAAGGGGATTCCAAGGGCAACGAACGACGTTTTCATGGCCGGCCTAGGCGGAATCATGGCCTACAGGCGGATAGGTGTGAGGGCTTGGGCACATAACCAAACGTAGGGCCGATTATTCAATAGTCTATCAAGGTGTACCAGCCATCACACTTGATAGATGAGAATACCACAGGGGAAAATGTCCAAAATGGCTGACATGCCAGCGACCGGTGCATATAGATTTAAGTGGGCTTTGCTGGTGGCAATCCACGTGCAAGTCCTTGCATTGAAATCAAAGTAGTCTAAGTTAACCGAATGAAGTACCCTCTGAATAGACATTGAATGTAACATACAAATGACCAAAAGTACTTTATGCAAAGGAGTTAGAAAACACGCCTACGACGCGCTAGGACCCGAGGCAGGAATACGCCCTTGGCACTAAATGGTTACGTGAATCATGTTAAGTTGAAATATATATGAATTGTTGACTAACTTGATTTACATTGAACAGGAAAGGCCGGACGGTAAGTATGGGTAAGTCATGTATGTATTTCCATACGACACATGAAATTGGCAACACGAGATAGGCTATAAAATATGCCATGAAATTGATCCTAAGGCAAGATTAGAAAGACAATGAATGATAGAGATGCACAAAAGTAAATAGAACATGTTTGGTAATGATAGCATTATGGGCGAGCTAGCCTCCCCACCAGTGCATAACAATGTACTGATAACCCCACAGTCTGCTTGCAGGAAGCAGGAAACGTCGGCGGGTGCGGAGCTTTCCTCGAACGTGCTAAGGCACGGAGCTATCTCTGGAGCCTTGGAGCGTTGCAAGGAGCTGGAGCACCATATACAGGACATAATGTACCGGAACATCGCCATGAATCATTCCATCTTATAAGCCACTTGGCACGCCTTTTATGTTTCAGAGAGGGAGAGCTTGAGAGACTTGTAAACTCGGCCTAGCACCGCTTGTAAACTTCTTGAATATCAATAAAGAGTTTGAATTCGCTTCTACTTGTGTTCATTTACTTTCCGCTGCAAATGGGGACACTCTGTACGACTCTGTGGCCTAGCTTAAATCGGCCGTTTCTGGACTTGGCCTTGCACCGGCGCAACCTAGGCCCGTGCGGCATCACACCTTAGCGAGGACGATCGCTCCTGCGGGAGCGGGGCATGACAGTTACAAGCCTAGAATTGAGTGTACTGGGCTTCTTCATCAGGACCCGGAGAGGGTAAACTCTAGAAACAACATGAATGGTTTGGCCAGTGATATAATGTCTCATCTTTTGAACAACAAACATCAAAGCTAGATATTCTTTTTCTACTGCATTGTATCGATGCTCAACTCCAATCATCATGCGGCTAAGGTAGTACATGGCCTGCTCATGACCTTCTTTATTTTTCTGGGCTAATAAAGCACCTAGGGAATGGTCCATTGCTCGAACATACATCAGGAAAGGTATTCCTGACACTGGAGGCACTAGAACTGGAGGATTCATCAAGTACCGCTTTATGTCTTCAAATGCTTGCAGACATTCTTCAGTCCAAATAAAGGACACACCTTTCTTCATGAGTTGAGTGAACGGTCTACAGCGTCCAGAGAGATTTGAGATGAATCTCCTGATGCACGCAAGCCGTCCCTGAAATCCTCGTAGCTCTTTTAGGTTGCGTGGAGGATGCATCTCTTGAATGGCTTTGATTTTCTCAGGGTCAACGTGTATATCTTTAGAGGTAATAACAGATCCAAAAAAATTTGCCACTAGAGACTCCCATGAATGACTTGGTGGAATTCATCTTAAGTTGATGCTGGCACATTAGATCGAAAATAGTTCTCAAATATTGAATATGGTATTCTTTTGAATGACTTTTGACAGCAATATCGTCAACATAACATTCAACAGTCTTTCGTAAATGATCACGAAAGATGGTACTCATGGCTCGCTGATAAGTTGCACCAGCGTTCTTAAGACCGAATGGTATGACAGTGTAGCAATAGACTCCAAGAGGAGTGAGGAGTGCGAAAAGATGTATGTTTCTTATCTTCTGGATGCATCTTGATTTGATTGTAACCTGAAAATCCATCCATAAAGGACATACGTTCAAATTCGCAAGTATTGTCAATCATGACATCAGTGATTGGAAGAAAGAATTCGTCTTTGGGACAGGCTTCATTAAGGTCTCTGAAGTCGATGTAGACCAGGACTTTCCCTGTCTTCTTTAAAATTGGGACAACATTCGCCACCTACTCCGGATGTTGTGCTTCTCTGATGAAACCGCAGGCGATGAGTTTCTTAACTTCAGCTTCTATGGCGTCCATCATGTCAGGTCGAAATCGACGTTGTTACTTTTTGACTGGCCACGCATTTGGCAGAATGTTGAGCTTGTGGGTGGCGATCTGAGGATCTAACCCCGACATGTCTTCATAGCTTCAAGCGAATACATCAATGTATTCCCTAATGAGTTGGATTAGTTCTTGTTTATCCGCTTCAGGGAGGCTTCTGCTGACAAATATTGATTTTGGGGCAATTTTATCTCCAATATTGACTTGAACCAACTGATCTTCAGTAGGTGGCTCAAGTTGTTCAAAGCGGAGCTCCGATTGAGTATCCATCCTTTGTGCCCAAGGATCAGATTCAGAAGCTTCGGTAAAGTCTTCGTCGTCTTTCGAGAACTCGACAGTCACCATATTGGAAGATAGAGTCACGCGATGGACGTGCCCTACATTAGTGTCTGAATTCCATGAGATAGAATCAAAAGAGTTAGATCGTTCTTCTTCCTCGGATTCGGAGGCTTCTGGAGTCAGAGTTGGTGAAGTATAACATAATCCCCGCTTCGTTTTGCTGTAGTATTGTTGTGATTTTCCTTTCGGAGCAGGAATGCAAATAGGAGTTCGCCTTCCTTTGTCGCCGTTGAGACCAGCTTTAAAATTATAGCCCATTTTTTGAATGATATCTTTTGATTGCTGACTATAACGACGTAGTTGAAGTCTTCTGTTATCGTGATTTTCTTCTTCGCTGTCGGGTGTGATCTTCTGTTCTATTCCTTTACTAAAAAAGTATAGGAAGTTCACCTTTCTTTCTGGAAGGAACTAAGAAGAAGGAGTCATGCATTGGCTCGAGCAATACTTCTTTTTGGGAAGCTTCAATTGCTCCTATGGCAAGTGATTGGAATTTATCTAACATTTTTAAATAACATCGAGTATAATAAAAGACATCAGTATACTGTAAAGGAGATGCTACTTTATTGATTTGTACATCATCATTTATAACATGATTCTTAGCCTTCGCAGAAGGCTTAGTAAGGTTGATAACCAGAGGAGGAGAAGGAGAAGGAGGAGGTTTGTTACGACGAAGGTCAATAACAAGAGGCTCAAAAGAGGTAAGCTCCCTTTGTTCCCTTTCTACAACAGGAGACTGTTTGTTATGAGAGGAAAGATGTATAGTCAATGTCTGAGAATAAGAGGGGCGAGTAGCATGTTCTTTGACGGGGATCATGAGGATATCTTTTGAAGTATGTTTCTTATCTTTCTCACTATCCATTGCTAATATAACTTTCATGAACTCCTCCTTGTACATCCGAGAGCCCATAAAATATGCTTCAATGCCCCTGAAAGGATTCAAGTCGGCTACTTCATTTTGGACTTCTCCATTGACATCCACATATTTGAAGCATTGATGTAAAGTGGATGGTACAATGTTATGCTTATGCAGAAAGGGTCTTCCCAATAAAGCATTATAAGAGCCGTGATTATCGATCACGTAGAAAGTAACCTTTGTACGAAGATTGCCTATTTAAACTTTCAGGTGAATCTTTTCCAAAGGTTCACTTCTCCCAGAATTAAATCCCAAGATTGTTGTGATGGTTGTCGAAAGATTGTGTACGAGAATCTTCAATGCATCTAGTAGAGTCTTTGGCATGATACTGAGAGCAGACCCAGGATTGATCATGATACGATCAACCTTCATGGTATCAACATATCCTGTGAAGTAGAGGGGTCGATCATGACGATTATCTTCCAACGACATATCATCTTGTGTAAAGGTGATGTTTGGCATTAGTTCCATCACACTATGACAATGGAGGCATGTTATAGGCTCATCTTCTGGCTTCTTGAGAAGTGCTAGACAAGTATCAGCTTGCGTTAAAGCTTCACTCAGCGTTTCTCGAGTCTCCCTCGAAAGACGAAGTAACTAAGAAATTGACAATCTTGCCAGAATGTTGGCCAACTGAGCCAGTATATCAAAGTTATACGGCTTCTCAAGTCTTAAAGATGACGTCTTCTTCAACACTTTGTCGAAACGGACATGTTGTTTTTCTTTGTCGGTTGTCGTCGGTTTGAGAAGAGTTGCCTCTATCGGGGGTGATGAAGCTGATGGATTATTGTCAGCAGGAGAAGATGATGCTTGAGGAGCCTCTAGAGCTGGAACATGGTTTTCTTGACCTTCTGAATAGTCTCTTAGGTAAGATTTTCCCGATCTGGTACCAGTTAAGACTTCTTCTTTAGACACAGGCTCAAAAGTCACCATATTGTAATTCTTTACCTGGATCTTGTTTCTAGAAGGTTTCTTTTGGCAAGATGGAGAGTTTGTCCAGTAACCCAAACCAACCCTAGATTGGTTGTGAGAAAGACATAGAGAAGGGGGTACAGGAGATCCCTTTCCATGATTAAAACCAGAAGCCTTTTGTAAATCATATTCCATCTTCGTCACGAGTTCACGAGATTGTGGATTGTACAGATGGAAAGCTGGTTGGTATTTAGCTTCTGATTTTACCAATGTTGTCTCAGCAAGGGGAGAATATGAAGGATTATCTGCTGCCGAGATGAAGGTAGCAGTTAGAAATGGAAGACAATGCTCACCAAATAAAATTATATGACATGATTTATTTTTAGTGGCCTTCTTGGACTTGGTGAAAGAAGATGGTGTTTCAAAGTCTGCCACTAGATCTGGATGTGTCCATATAATATTCCCTTTATTAGTAGACAGAGGAACAAGACCATATATTCGTGTAGGTAGAAGATTAACAATTTCCAGAGTAGTTCTCGGAATGGGGATGACGCTGACCTGCACAAGTTGAGCTGGAAAATTTCCAAACTGTAAAGAGACGACATTAGCCGTTACAGTTTTCTCGTCTTGCTGGAGAGTGATTGCACCGGAATTGACCATCTCCTGAATTTTACCCTTGAGCACAAAGCACGCTAGAGTTGGATGTCCAATAAACCTGTGGTAAACATAATATTTAGGATGGTCAGTCTTACCAACTTTATCTGGCCATTTGGGTTCTGGCAGTTGGAGTTTATTGCTCTTGATAAGGCAATCAAAGATACTCATGATATCATCTTCATCGAAAGAGTACTCTTCTTTTGGACGAGGTGCCCGTTGTGGTGGTGCTGTAGGGGTAGATGTTAGCTGATTTACGTTGATGGCTAGGGCTTCTTTGCCTTTGAGGTTAATGGCCAAAGTTTCCTTGCTCTTACGATTGTTCTGACGACTATTATTATTTGGTGTAACACGTTTATCTTTGTCAAGATTAGGTATTTGAATGCCTAATTGCTTAAATTTTTCAGCGCTCTTTTCTGCTGCTTTGGCGTTTATTATGAAAGAAGGCCAATCCTGGAACTGTATTGATCCTGTTCACATGCTGATTATAGGCAACAAATTTGATTTGCAAGTGTCTATATTTAAAGCAGATGGAGTTTCGAGAGGCATTTTGAGTACTTTACGTCGGCACCGTTCAATGAAACGTTCAGTCGTTTCATTATGTCGTTGTTTAATTTTGATGAGGGCAGACATAGTCATGTCGTTGGTTCTCTCATAAAATCGTTCCAAGAACATTTGTTTAAAGCCAGCAAAAGAGGTTGTACACCCATCTGGTAAACTACAATACCAGTCATACGCTGTACCAGCTAAATAGCCGACAAATACTCTAGTAAGAGGAGCATCATTTGGTTGAAGTTGATCAGTCATTACTTCAAAGTGATTGAGGTATTGACTTGGAGATGTGCTGCGATCAAACAGCATAATAGTTGGGGGTTTGTATTTAGAAGGATTCTTTCCATTCTATGGGATAAGGCTGTTTGATCCCAAGCTTTTGCAGGCCATCCTTCTGCTTGAAAGCCTCAAATTGAGTACGTAAAAGTTTTACCGCCTCATTGGTATATCCTGTTGATTGCGGAGGATTGATTCAATGTGTTAGGAGGGGGTACCGCATGATAAGTACCATCCCTTGTACCAGATTGACTTGGAATAGCCTGCGCAGAAATGGAAGCAATGTGAGAAGATTGTACCCCCAGATCAATATTGGTGGGAACTGATGTTGTCACAGGTTCTTGCGTCAGAATCGGATTCGCGACCGATGGAACTGTATGTTGTGCCATGATCACAGCATGCATGACTGTCATCATATTCAGCCATGTTCTTCAAACTAGCCTCCAAATTAGCAATTCTCTGCTCTTGACTAGAAGAACTGAAAGTATCTTGATCTTTTGTGACGGCATAAGCAGTCACTTCTCTAGCCCTTGAAGACGAGCTAGTGGAGAGAATGATTCTTTCAGAACTTTTACTATCAGCATTGAAGTCACAAAAAGAACTACGCCCAGAATAAGTGATAGGGATATCTTTTTGACTGAAGGATTCTTGGTTGGAATCAAGAAGATTCCTTTGACCGATTGTGTCTTGGTCGGAAGGAAGATTCCTTTGACCGATTATTTTTTGGTTTCTTGATCTAGTATATTAATATACTCCTTCATTGGATTCATGAATCCGATCTAAGTATTGCTGACTTGGATTGCGTGATGCATTACGTCTTGGACGTTTTCCACCGCAGTGCTTCGAGTTGTCATGTTGACAAGAGCAAATAGTAATTTATCTTCGTCCACTAGGATTGGTTCACGAGTCTGAACATAATTCAAACGGTCAAAGACGGACCGTTTGACTGACTGACAACAGCATTTGATGACAACTTTATGATGGTGGTTGCAATAATGTTCTTGCTGTTGGACCACTGTTGGACGGGATGGATTTGCAACCTTCCGTTTCTGTATTAAGAGTTCACGGAGGTCAATAACAGGACGAAAAGAAGTTGTAGGAACGTAGTCTTTGATGATATTCGGGACATGGTTCCTGTTCCTGAGGTGTCCTGTACCTTGAGTGTACAAGGACGTGCTAAGCTGGTTAGCACAAGTCACATGATCTTTCACCTCAGCATTCTTTCTCTGGTGTAAGTTAGCAACTGGTGCAGGTTGCGCTTGATACATCTTGTGATTTTCTGAGGTTGAGCCTAATTAGCACCAATTGATATAGGTGCGCAAGTCTGACAGAGGAGCTGCTTGTGCATCTACTTGAGATACTAGTAGTTTGCCTTGTCTGAATCTTGAAATACATAGGGTTGGTAAATCCTGCCCTGATCTCTTTGGAGTAGGCATAATGCCCTTTTGCATGGAATGTTTATTATGAATAGAACCCATCTTCCCGACATAGATTTGGTTGTCTCTGTTAAGGGGAGCAGTACTTTCCACCCAGTCAACGACTCGAGCAGAATGAGGAAAAGCTAAAGAGCGTTTTCCTTGATTTAGTGATTTCTTACTAAACTTCTGATTTGGTGGCAAAGAGGGAGTCACTAAACAGTGCTTCTCTTTATATTATGTTAGTGCAGAAGAACGTACAAGTTGTGCCAGAAAATGAACGTGCGCAAGTTGTGTCGGAGCAGAAACATGCGCCAGTTGTGTCGGAGAAGAAAAGGCCAAAGGGCGCTTTCCTTTGTTTTGGACAGCAGTGTGTCGAGACAGAGTCTCCTTTGATTTCAGAGTCAGAGAAGTGGAGGGATTAGCCAAAAGACTGTTTCTCTTAAGTTGCGCCAAAGCAGTAATGGGCGCAAGTTGCACAGAAGCGAGAAAAGGTGCAGGTTGGGCCATGAAAGAGAAGACCAAGGGAAACTTTCCCTTTTGGACATCAGTGTGTTGAGACAAAATCTTCTTCAATTTTGGAATCAGAGAAGTGGAGGAATTAGCCAAAAGACTGTTTCCCTCAGGTTGCGCCGAAGCAGTGATGGGTGCAAGTTGCGCAGAGGCAGGATGTTGCACCACCGAGGACTTAGGAGTCCAAATAGAGCGCTTCTTGCTCTTAACAGCAGCAGCAGTGTGCTTGGCACCCCCAGCATTGATCATAGTCTCGTAGGCTGTCTGGTTGACTTGAATGACCAGGGTCTTCTGCGTCTTACCGATTGACGCGGTATCATATTGAGTTGTCACTTTCTCGTCGGGGGAGAAAGTCGTCCCTAGCAGAGTCCCCATTTTTTTTGCAAAGAACAAAAGTTTTATTACAAACTAAGAAAAAGAGTACAGGAGTACAATTGATTTCTGGGAAAGTACAACTATAGGAATCTGATCAGAAGACGATCACTTTATTCCTTGGACGATGTGATATCGAAGACACGAGCCTCTGGAGAATGCAACAACACTTTAGCAGGAGATCATGATCACTCTTGATGCTTTGGAATTGATTTGAAACTTTATTTATAGAGTTCTTGAAATAACTATTTAGCAGTTATTTTGGGTTACGCGCGCTTCAGGTTGTGCTCCTCTTGTTCACTTGCGCAAGCGATTGTACAAACTGTTGTGGACACGTGGCATCGTTTGATTGAGATGCGTGTGGTCGTGAGCAGTGTAGTGGGTACGTTCTGCGAAGTTAGTGGCTTGCGCGCCCCGTCACTCTGTCCTGAACACCATTTGATCACCTTGTACGTGCTTCATCAGGTTGTACGTGGGCGCAATGTAACAACCTGCACAAGCGGTTTGCACAAACTGCTGTAGATGCGTGGCATCATTTGATTGAGATGCGCGTGGTCGTGGGCAGTGTAGTCGGCACGCTCTGCGAAGTTGATGGCTTGCGTGCTACGTCACCCTGTTTTAAAATACGAGTTGATCAAGTGGTGCCAATTTGTTAGGCTGCGCATAGGCGCAACCCAACGAATGATGCCTTTCGACTAGGTCTTCTGTGCCGTATGATTAATCCTTACGTCATTCAGTGACTTGTGCGAACCAGCTATCAGCATTAATTACATGCTGACAAAATCTTCTCGAGCGCCACGTTGCGCAAAATTTGAATAGATTTTTCTTAATCTCCGTGCTGTCAGTTGTCAGGAAATGATGATGTCGTTGCAGCTTCTCGAGGAAGTGCGCCACGTATCGCTCGCGCAACTTGACTCTAGCGCAACCTGACGTTGGCGCAGTCTGATGCTGCGTAACTTGATGATTCGACGCAACATAATGTTTTGGCGCCACTTGATGATTGAACACTTTAATGGTGGCGCCTCTTAATTTTTAGCCTTTATAATCACACGTGGCAATCGATGGCCGCCCCACATCAGTGAACGGTGCACGCCATTGCAACAAGAGTACCATGTGGCAACCTAAGGTACACGCACCTGTCTCTCCAAGGCGCGTGCAATGATTTTTTTCCTACTATAAATAGGAGGAGGACTCCATTTGAAGCTCGATTCCCCCAGTTATTGATTCCTTAAGAAGTCCCAAGCTTCCCAGAGAGAGTCGTTGCTAGCTGCTTCCCTCAACCACTACTAAAATAACCCCTTTTAGCGACGTCAGAATACGTCGCTAAAAAAGGAAAATCCGTCGCTAATTTCTATTAGCGACGTATTTAGCAACGAAAATTGAATGTCGCGTATAGGCTTGTCGCAGATTACAATTTCGTCGCAATTCGTCGCTATTTGCGACGTCACGTTTAGTGTCACTAGACGTCGTAACATTAGCGACAGATAGCGACGTCATCATACGTCGCCACTATAGCGACGTAGGGCGACCACTTAGCGACGCCGTCAACTTTATATATGGTGACATGGCATGGCAGCCACGTCAGCATTTTAGCGACGCCTAGCGACAACTTTAGCGACGTCAGCTCTCAGGTGGTCATATGCAACGTCAGTAGTATAGCGACGGATAGCGACGTTACATCACTATTTGGCGACGTATAGCGACGTGTACTATACGTCGCAAAACGTGGCAGAACGTCGCTATACGTCGTAGATGTTATAAAAAAAATGAAATTTTTTTTTGGTATTTTTGTTATGCTGTGTGTATGTGTTTACAGTGTGTGTGAAGTGCAGTATTCGAACCATCGACAGTTTCGCTTACTGTTCTATGTTTTATCTTGGATAGAAAGAGCAACAGTTCAGGGTGCACTTCTCAGAGCTTCCTCTTCACGTCCTTCACCTTTTCGGGATCCTTTACGATGTCCCGAGAAAGTGAAGGACATGAAAATGAAGCTCTCAGAAGTACACCCTGAACTGTTGCTCTTTCTATCCAAGATAAAACATACAACAGTAATCGAAACTGTCGATGGTTCCGAACACTGCATTTCACATTGACTGTAAACACAGACACACATCATCACAAAAATACACATTATATTTTTTTTAAAATTTGGGCAACACCTCCTTTGTATATCAGATCATCGCTTATAACCCAGCATAGGTATATTTGTCATCCCCATCGCAGATATCATCACAATTAACAGTCTCCCATCATAACAGTCTATAACTAATAGATGAATAACAGTCTCCCATCATAACAGTCTACAACTAAATATCATACATGTACTCAATGAAAATACCAACAAATTAAATATCACCAACATACATGTCCAACAAACATACATGTCCAACAGAGTCAAATAATATTCAAAATCAGTGTACAGAACGGTGAATGGGCCCATAGGGCCAATAAATACAAAGACGATAAAAAAAATCTACTGGATCACTGCGGACCCCTGCCGCGCAACTGGGATAGAATGTAGTCATACTGCTCCTGGGTGAGCTGCACCGTAGGGGCAGTAGGAGGCAGTACAATGTCTGGAGTCGGTGCCGTCGATGGACCGGGAGGACGTATCTGCTCCATCTCTTGCAGTCGCTCACCATAAACAGCAAGGGTACTCACCACCGTCTCAGTACTCGCCTCAAGCGAAGCCGAAACCTGAGTGAGTGAGGCAGACATGCTCCTCTGCGATCCCTCCAGCTCGACCTGTCTACGCTCTGTGTACTGCGTAGACTCGGTGAGCGTGTGCAAGCTGGCAGCTGTAGCCTGATGCAGACTCATCAGCTCCTGTATACTGCGCTCGACCGCATCAAATCGTCCGGTGACGATCGGAGGGTCGGATCGTCGCTCGACCGCATCAGAAATCTGCTGCTGCAACTCGCGACGCAGCTCCTCGATCTGACGACGAACATCCTCAGCTCGTGACGATGCCTGCGAAGCCGGAGACTGCGCACTGACAGAGGGGGCCCGGGATGACTCCGAAGCCAAATATGCGTCGTAGGATCCCGTACCGTAGTACGTACCCTTCTAAAGACCGCCAACGGCGGTCATCCAGAGGTCGTCCGACGATGGAGCTGTAGGCGGCTGGGAGGAAGTACCAGCCCCTCCCTCTGCTGGCGTACTAGCAACAACAGCCGCCTTCTCCTGTAGCCGAACAAACTCGGCCTACAACATGTTTGCTAACGTGTAAGTGTTTGCTAAATTCTATATTGATATCTATTTTCCTATTTTCTAAATTATAGTAAATTAATATAAAGAATAGAACGTACATATGCCTCCGTCGCCCTCTCGTCAATGAACTCCCCAGCCCTCCGATGGTGACCAGAAAGACGGTCACCATGTTCGGGTCCTCACCCTTTTTTACCTATTAAAATATATTATCTATTATTAGTATTAAACATTCTATTGAACTATATATAAATTAATGTTCGTCATAGAAAATGTACCAGACGACGAAAATGCTCCGTCATCGGAATGGAGCCACCACACCACTTACCGACGTTCGACCGTGCCACCTTGGCCTAGTCAGACCGCTCCTGGTACTTGGGCTCGCTGAATCTAGCCTTCATCGCAGTCCACTGTTCTAGCGTGATCCAACCATGGATTGGCTGTCCGGAGCGATCACGAGACTTCTGGTCGTGGATCGCATCACGGATGAGCTTGGCTGCGACGGCATAAAATTGGCCCACGATCTTCGCCGCCCGGTGTGGTGGATAGAAATAGGTCCTCTACAAGAAGTAAAATAGAAAAGTTGTATAATATACACAAATGATTATTAAAATTTAAAAATAAACAAATTTTTTACCTTGAAGTGGGCGAACCAAAAGGCCTTCCTATCTGCGGGAGCATCTGAGTAGTTAATCCAAGGCCCACCATAGTTCTGCCTCAGAAATACCCCCAGCTGTCTCTGTACTGCAGAAGGCCGATATCTATACAATAATAATTTTCATGAATATATATGTACATATAATCATTTGAGAAATATATATTAATTAATTAACTTACTTCGTAGGCCCGTCCGTCCAAATCTCCATACGCGTCTCGCCCGGGGGAGCGCATGGAGGGTCGCTCTCACCTCCTGCCTGGGCAGGATCAGTCTGATCGCCGTCCTCTATATGCTCGGCGTCGGCTCCCCCCATGGAGCCGTCGGCAGGAGGAATGCTGGACGGGGGATCAAGGATGCTGGACGCGGGATCAGGAAGGCTAGACGACGAGGAAGGAGTCATCAACCTGCTGGAACTGCCCTGTCCCGGTAATAGACCGGGAACAGAACGGTACAATGGCGTACTCGGAGATGAGGATGAGGGTACGGAATCTCCATCCCCAGCCCGAGGCTGACGGGACTGCCTAATATAAAATCCTCTACGTCGTCCAGATGGTCTAGTCATACCTGATAATAACATATGACAAAAAAACAAAAAAACATATTTATATGATAGACATCACAGATTTTTGAAAAATATCATAGTCATAGATAAAAGTGTCGATAAAGTGTCACTGAAGTGTCACAGATTTATATGATAGAAGTGTCACTAAAGTGTCAAATATGATGATAAAACAAACGTACATATTTAATCCTCTTCTGAAAATTCATCTAGTTCGTTTAGCTCATCTACTTCTTCTTCTTCTTCTTCTTCTTCCTCCTCCTCTACATCTTCACTTTCATCTGCATCTTCCTCTTCAGATAATTCTACTTATTCTACACAATTAGATGTGTAATGAGGAACTTCCGTCATGTCCACTTCTATAATATTTGTTACAAGAGGTAGTTCATCCTCTTGATAAGCTATATCGTCAACCTCAAAGGTATTTCTAGCTTTGGTCTTGCATACTGCCCACTAGTTCGACCTTGTTGATCCCCGTTTAGGATAACTTGTGAAGTACACGAGCTGAGCCTGACTTGATAGGACAAATGGTTTATAGGCTTGATATCGACGCCGATAGTTTATATCAACAAGACCGTGCTTGTCTACTTTCCAACCTTGACCTTCAATCAGATCGAACCAATCACACCTGAATAACACAATCTTAGCAGGCTCTATTCCATAACTATATGTCAGCTCCACGATCTCCCGTAGCACGCCATAGAAATCGTTGCCCGCATCAACATCTTTGTAGTTCGAAGATCTGATACACAAATAGTTATTTTTGGTGGAGTCGAGATCCACAAAGTTGTCACTGATCCCTTGGCTAGCGTTCTAATAGACTCATTCTCAAGTCTTGCGTATGGACGATCGACCTAAATACCACGAAAGAAGCAATTAAGCTCATTCTCAATCAAGTGCATATACAGAAAGGTAATTATAGAGTTCTCAAGTCTTACATATGCAATCAACCATGATGGAAAATAACGCCTCATTTCTTGTTCTAGTTCTTCTTCTGTTATGTGTGGCCTACCTGACCTCACATCATCATTAAATATGCTGAAAACAACATCGTTCAATTAATGTAATAGTATAATAATCAACACTATTAAAATAATGTAGACGTATTAATTACTTACCCCTCTAGATTTTCTACTTTCTCCTCGTCGCAGTTGAGTAATACATACACCTGAGCAGCCCTTAGCTCATCATCGTTCAGATATCTCTTCTTCATTTTACCCGATGGCTTTCCTCGAGCATTGAATACCTTCAGTATTGTATCATTACTTTTATGATCTCCGTTGTCGTTTCTGGAAGCTTTCTTTCTATTAGTTGCAACATGAGGCTTGAAATACATCGAACAAAAGTTTGTAATCTTCTCGAGAACATAGGCTTCACAAATAGAACCCTCGATCCGTGTCTTATTTTTCACCTTTCTTTTTAGGTGATTCAAATATCGCTCGAACGGGTACATCCATCGATATTCGACGGGTCTACCAACACGTGCCTCATAGGATAGATGAATCGGTAAATGCTCCATAGAGTCGAAGAATCCAGGAGGAAACAACCTCTCTAGCTTGCACAGTGTTACCGTAATGTCCTTCTTTTGCTTTTCTAGACGATCAACGAGCAATTTTTTAGAACAAAGATCCCTGAAGAATATGCTAAGCTCCGTCAATGGATCCCAAACTGCCTGCGGTAAGAATTTCTGAAATGCAATCGAAATTAACCTCTCCATGAATATGTGACAGTCGTGGCTCTTCATACCCGTCAATTTGTTTTCCTTCGGATCGACACATCTTCTCAGATTTGACACATATTCGTCTGGAAATTTTAGGCCCTGGATCCATCGACAAAGTCTCACTTTATCCTCCTTGTCCAGCGAAAAAATTGACTTCGGCAGGAACTGTTTTCCATTCTGCTCTATCAAATGAACGCAGGGCGTTTGCATATTTCTTCTAAGTCCAACTTGGCCTTGGGATTGTCTTTCATTTTTCCCTTTACGTCCATCATAGTATTAATTATGTTATCAAACACATTCTTCTCAATATGCATGACATCAAGATTATGTCTGATCAGATTGGTACTCCAGTATGGCAGATCCCAGAATATGCTCCTCTTTGTCCAGTTATGATCTCTACCAAATCCATCGCACTTGTACCCAGTTGTAGGATCTTCGATAGCACTTGGAAAATCTCTAACCTTCTCCCATATCGTGGCTCCGTACCACCTTGGCGGTGGATCACCCTTCTCTACAACGCCGGCACGGAATGCATTCCTGTTCCTTCTGAACGGATGATCTTTTGGCAGAAATTGTCGATGACAATCAAAGAAGCACGGTTTTCCTCCGTGTTTCAAGCGGAAAGCCTTACTACGGTCCATGCAATACGGACATGAGAGACGGCCATGAGTGCTCCATCCAGATAATATTCCATAGGCCGGAAAGTCGTTGATGGTCCACATAAGGGTTGCCTTCATCTGAAAATTCTGCTTCCTGGAAACATCGTACGTGTTAGTGCCTACTTCCCATAACTGATTCAACTCATTTATCAAAGGCTGTAAGTACATATCAATGTTCCTCTTGGGATTATTCGGACCAGGAATTATAACGGTTAGAAATATGTACTGAGTCTTCATGCACATCCAAGGCGGTAGGTTATACGGAGTGACAATCGCAGGCCAGCACGAATACTGGGATCCCGAAAGACCAAAAGGAGTAAAACTGTCAGAAGATAGCCCCAACCTGACATTACGCGGATCTGAAGCAAAATCAGGATACACTCGATCAAAGTGCTTCAACGCTTCTCCATCGGATGGGTGATCCAACACTCCTTCAATCTGTTCTCGCATGTGCCAACTCATATTTTCGGCCGTCTCTTTCACCATAAATAATCTTTGCAACCACGGCGTTAAAAACAAGTAGTACATTGAATCGGTCGGTCTTCTTGTACCGGTAGACCTTCCTTTACTAGTTGTCTTATAACGATCAGCACCACAAAATCTGCACACATCTGCATCCTTGTCGTCTTTGTAGTACAGCATGCACCCATTGCGACAAGAATCGATTTTCTCGTATCCCATCCAGAGCGATCTCACCATCCTCTTAGACCGGTAGAAGTCTTTAGGCAACTTAGCACCCGCCGGCAAGATCTCTATAATCAACTCCAACACTCGGTTGTAGCATTCTTGCGATATGTTAAAATCTGACTTAATGCTCAACAGTCTTGTAACCACTACAAGAAAATCTAGCATTTACGGCGCACAATTTATGGCGCACAGTTGTGGCGTGCCGTAAATGACACACTTTTACAGCGTACAAATCTGTGTGCTGTAAAAGAGTTATTTTTTGTCTTTTTTACGGTGTGTTGGACATGCACGCCGTAATTGTAAACGTATTTATGGCATGCATTTATGTGCGCTGTAAATGATAACTCATTTACGACATGCATTTGTGCATGCCGTGAATGATAACTTATTTAAGGCATGCATTTATGTGTGCTGTAAATGATAACTCATTTACGGCATGCATTTATGCGCGCCGTAAATGCTTACTTATTTACGGCATCCATTTATGCACGTCGTGTATGTTGTAATTGTTTCTCTCTATACTTTTTTCCTAATAATTGTTTTCCTAAATTAACTTTTTTTCCTAAGAATTGTTTTTCTAAGAATTTTTCACTAAATTAACTCGTCCAAATTAACTTTTCCTTAAAGTTTATATAAATTAACTTTCTACATTATTTATGACATGCATATGTGCACGCCGTACATGATTAGATATGAATTAATTTATTTTGTTATATGAATTCTAAGTGCGGACCCAACCCTTTTTGTCCAAACTGGATCTGTACTCCTAGTTTTGTGTGGGTAGAGTTTAAATTAAACTAGACCCTATTCTCAAAACGGAGAGTGGGTCGATATAAATCATATCTGACATGAACTTGGACCCAGGATCGATGCAAAACTTATGAGATAAGTAGAATTATATTTGATTTAAGCATCTTTTTAATATGGATTGTTGGGCAGTACGTAGTACCAACTCGAATTAGACCTTAGTTTAATAAACAACTAGGTGGGGGTAAAGGAAGGGACCTAACCGGACGCAAAATAAAGCTAATATGTGTTGTACGTCTGTGGGCATTATATAGGACTTAATATGAATATTATTTCACCAAAAGCTTACATATATACTTGTAGCTACTCTTGGTTGATCCAAAACCTAGATGCATTGGAATAACAGGTCATGTGGGTTGGTTAGCATTGTCTGAACCTAACCCGGTACTAGCCTTAGAACACAATTTTCTCTCTCTCTACCATTTCCTCCTTTCCTCTACACAGTTCCTTTCCCGACCTTACGATTTGGTGGTAAAAATATTTGCAACCAATTATTTTTATATAACAAAATATAGTTGTTGCAAGAAGTTTTAGATTATTAAAGAACAAATTTTTTCCACCAAGTATATATTACTAGTATTGCAACTGTTTATTTACAAGGGCTAAGCCAGAATTTAAATTATTGGGAAGGTTGTGCAGAAATATTTAAAGTTATCATGTTAATTAGAAATTAATAGAAAAAAAAATAAAATTTAAACAAAAATGAACAATAAAGGAAATTAAGTCAATAGTTTCAAAGTGTTAGAAAAGAAAAAAAGAAAAAATTCTACATAAAAAATATTCAACATATGTAAAATATTTTACATTTATTAGAAATATCATGTTAATTAAAATATTTAAAGATGTCACGTTAATTTAAATTTAATAGTAAAAACAATTAAAATTAAAAAAAAGCAAAAAAGCAAAGTCAATATTTTCAAATTAAAATATATATATATATATATATATATATATATATATATATATATATATATATATATATATATATATATATATATATATATATATATATATATATATATATATAAAATAAATATATATATATATATATAATTTATATACTAATCATATTTTAAAAAAGGGGGCGCCATGCCCCACGCCCCCACCCTTTGACCCTTTGTGAATCTATGCGCCAAAATGAGAAGGAAGCAGACTTAAAATTTTATATCCCCAACTATACCTAATTTGAGGGGAGAAGACTTAAAAGAGGTTTATACAGCACTTTCCCCCCTTCTCGTCGAAATATTTTGGGCACAACCACTTTTTTCCTCCAATTTTTTTGGGTTTCCCGGCTCTCCCTTTCCCTCGACCGATAAAATTTCTCAAATTATTCATTATAGCACTCTCCCTCCCTCTCTCTGCGAGCCACTTATCTCTCCCCTCCCTCTTTCTACTCGATCAGAAGGGCAACGATCCTGTCGACGGCGGAGTCCGATGGAAGGACGACGGTATGGCGAGCCTGACGACGGCACAACAATCCTATCGACGACACAGTGGTTGTGCGAAAAGGTTGACGGTGGTCTTAAGGTTCCCTTCTCTTACACAATAGAACCCTAATATTTTCTTTCATGAATGCTAGTATTTTTTTACACAGTCGGTCATTTATGCTAGTACATTTTTATACACAATCAGTCATTTATGCTAGTACATTTTTTTACACAATCAGTCATTTGTGATGCAAACAAAAAGCTTTTTTTGTGTTTAAAAATTTACAGCTAATTTGTCAACACAGAATAAACATCTCTATATGAGCACATTGAGTCATTGACACTGTTGGATCCTACACCATTCGAGCTACTTTGGTAAGGATTAAAGGATTAATTGTGGAGTTATCTTGTATTTCACATGAGTTTGAGATTTAGTTGGTAGGTGAAAAATGCATTATCCCAACAACTACAACTTCATTAAGGATAGTTGAGTTTTTTGATCTGTTATATGGATGATGTGAAACCAACTGAACTTTCATTCCCTACATAAAACTGATAGAAGTAAATATCCATGCTTGCAACCTATGACATGTTCATGATTCCCTTAGATAACCCAACTGATACACAACTCTGAACCATTAATATCGTTAATCCCCTAATTACTATTGTGATACACAACAGATACACAAAATGACACTTGATACAAATTGGTAATAATGATTTTCATTAAGAGGATTTGTTGCTCTTTATTGATACATTTGTAAATAGAAAATCTATCTACTTTTTGTATTATTGTATCTTATCTAAGTTGACCAGTTAAAGAAAAACACATATCACTAAAAATATTTTAGCAAAATGAGGTTGGATAGGCCATGTTTTGTGAATGTATAATGTTTTTGTTATTTAATAATCTGAGTGCTTCGAGGAATATGAAATGATTCTGCAGATATATCATGGAAATCTCAACACATTTTTCTCAAAACAGAGCTCAGTAGAGGAATATATGATTGGTTCAAACATTAAAATTGGACTCAAAATTCCAACAAAATCTGAAACTAATTTCGTACTGGCCATGACTGAAAGTAACTTTCAGTGTGCAAACTTTCTGATCTCCTTTATGGCTTTGGGAGCCATCTTCTTGAATGTGCTGCTCAACATAGGAAGATGGAACTAATTATCTAAACCAGGTACAGAATAATGTTGCTACATCTCCTTGAATGTACTGCTCAACATCTTCTCGAATGTACTTTATCACATGGTTTATAAATGCTTATCCACCTAGTTTTACATTTCTAATGTTGCTACATCTACTTTATATAATATATTTAATATCATTGATTCTAGGATCAATATTGGTACACTACTAGTTTGCTGTAAGTTTTTCTAGAAAGCAAGTCCCCTTTACCAATGCAAGTTCTTTGTCTTATGATTATTTTACTGATGAACTTTCTAAAACATTAGCCTTTTCAAGAATTTCAAACCTCCCACAACTATTTTACTCATGATTATTTTACTGCTTCTTTTTTTAATAAAAATAAACAACAATCCCAAAAATTGCCTAAGACAACATATTGACCAAACATGTAATTAATTAGCCTATTAACAAATGCCTCCACACGAGGGCAAAGAATCGAGTTTTATTTTACAACTATATATATTGGCCTGTCTCCAAAATATAAAGTATCGCGAGGCAGCAAGATATTCAACTATTTATTTTCTGTAGCATAAAAACACATGACAGACCCATCAAACAACAAGAGTGTCAAAGTGGAGCATAATGTGTTGCCTCAGACTAAAAACCTCTACACAAAGTCAAGCCACAAAAGGATCTTCTACCACTTCTTCAAGGGCGATGCGTAGCCTTGTTCTCTTAATCAAGATTATATAGCCATAGTTTTACAAAGTATCTATGAAGGTAAGCCTCACTCTTTGTATATTGTAGTCACCTTTTGTAGGACATAGCTCTTTGTGTACATTCTGTAGCTGCATTATAATAGGGATACAATAATAGGGATGAGGGGAACATAATTTATGTGTATCTCATATTACCTCATTTCTCATTTAGTGTGTTTTGTATTATATAGTTACTAGTATCCTGGATCATTCAGAAGCATCTTATTTTTTATGTGTTTGTGTTGAATTATCTTATGAATCATGTTTACCTACATTACGTAGTCTTGGATTAATAAATTTAATAACAGTAGGAGAAGAATGAGAGGGACTACAGCACTGCAGGAGGGACTACAGCAGTCAGTATGCTAAGGGCAAAATGTAATAACAATATTTCGATTTAGTCTTTTATACATCATAAAAAGGTTAAGTCCATACTTATAAATACCAAGCATAATCCAGAAGGCCACATAGTATCTTTGTGATAAAATAGAATCTAGAAACTGAATAAGAGCAACTAATAACGCTAACATATGTAGATAAAAAGCTGGGATAACAACAGAACATTGAAAAAATTAAGTATAACATTTTTATTTTTATTTCCCTAACATGTCAGTGCATCAAACCATTAGTACTGGAATTTACTCCCTCAAATGTGCTCAAGTTTCTCTCACATCTAGTTAAGGTACTAGTCGACCTCAAGATTTTGATTGACATAGCTCACAAATATGACATCTCCATGCCATGGCAATCCTACTAATGATATTTTGTTTACCTTTACTGTACATGATGTCTACTTTAATTCCACTTTCTATGTTGTCTGTAGTCTAGGCTATTTTTCATTGTTTAATTATATACTTTGGATGTATTTTATCATTTCTTTTGGTTTGTTGGAACAAAACAATTCTCCATAATAATCTACAAGAACAGAACATGGAATCATATCAAGAACTAATGTAAAAAAAGTGACTATGTGATAAGTTATATGGGAATGAAAAGAAGACAGTTTCAGGAAGAAAATAAATAACTTCAATATTTTTTCCTACCCCCTCTTTCTTTCCACTATTGTCTGTTGTGAGCCGACTTCTTTTAACTGAAGATAATTTGTAATTGCAACTCATACTAATTGATTGGTTTTCTGTGAAACAAAGTAAAGAGCATCTTGACTTGGAAGTAGACATAACCCAGTTTGATTTGTGCCAAGTCCTATAGGAGGCATATATTGATCGTTAATGAAAATCAATATCACAAATACATGGGATGGTTTAAAAATAATGCATTTTGATAGAGTTGCACTGATTTCTTTCTTGTCACTGATGAAGCTAGATTTATTGTATTATTTTTGGATCAAAATAGAGTTCTAATATTTTGTACAATAACATCATACTGATGTTTTTAAAATATATTTCCTAGGCACTACTACGGGCATTATAGTTGTTGGTTTTCTTATCTTGACTTTTCTCTTTGTACTTCTGTAAAAACTTTAAATATTGTTTAGTAGGATTATAACAAATTGTGAGGCAGTACTAGTTTATAATTTCCACGGGCTATTTCTAGTTTATGTTAAACTTATAATCTCCTACTACCTATATTGCACGGATATGGACATGACATGGCTCAATACGGAAATAACTCTGATTTTGGCATGATAATGTCTTTTCCATGTCCTATACATGGCCACACATTTCTAGCATGGACATGACATGAGCATATCGTCGTTCTGGAGTGTATTCTTGTATACTAAGTTTAGCTCATTTATTCAGTAGTTTCCTTCAAAAGAGTTTCAAATAAAAGTCCCTTCAGCGAACATATGCTACCTAGGTACTCTCATATTCTTTCTTTTATCTTGTTTCTGTAAAATTATGGAGTCTTCTCTCGACCTATTTATCTTTGCAATATATTCTTCTAGATGTTGATGCTCCCTCATGTGTGATATCATGGAAACTCATGTACTTCTTGATTGTTGTCTTAATTTTAAAGCAAATCTATGTGGCAATCATTTGGTTCATCTATTTCCTATCTTACAAGCTACTTAGCTCTTTGTACGTGTTTGACATTATGTCAAGCTTTGGTAAATGAAGTAGATATTGTGTCTGAACAAGAAAACAAAACTTTCCTTATTGTAACAGTAAGTCATTTGTGTTCAGGAGGGTTGAGGTAGTAGACTAAGATATAGTGTTTGAATATTTTACTCTAATTTTCTGAACTGTGCTTAGTGTTTCTTAAGTTAAACTTTGTGAAAGGAATACACAAGATTTTGGATGTTGAACTTATGCATGAAAAATTAATTTACCTACACCTATTTGGCATGTTAGGGGCTGCCACCTCATATCTAGCCAGTAAGAGCATATGATCAATGTCATTGGTAATGTAACTTATAGTAGTAAAGTTTCACAAAGCTATAATGTCAAACACTTGATTGCATATGAGTACTTGGCAATAGAGTACTTGGAAATGTAGTTGGCTATATATATATATATATATATATATATATATATATATATATATATATATATATATATAAAATATATATATATATATATATATATATATATATATATATATATATATATATATATATATATATGGGGAAAAAAAAAATATATATATATATATATGGGGCAGAGAGCTCACGCTCGAGCTCCGGCCGGAGCACCCCTGCTCGCCACCCCCCCTTCGTCTACGTGGTCGGGAGGTCGGCCTGGCAGGCAGCGCCCCAGGGAGCGCTCCCCTATGGTAGCCCTCCGCCCATCGCCGGTTGGCCGACCCCTGCTTGGCCGCCCCACCTCCTCATGTTGAGATTTCCCTTCCCACTCGTCGGAGCGTGTCCGACGGCCGCCACCTAGCCCTACCTCCTTCCCCCCCACCACCTCCTCGGCGGCGCAGCCATCCCCGGCGGTCTCGGGGCCATCGGCAGAAGCACGGGAAGCCTACTCCTCCTCCCTCCAACCTTGAATCTCCTTCGGCCCCCTCCCACCTAGGCCCTCCGCCGGAGACGACCCAGGAGCCTCCTGGCTTCCTCCTTTCCATCCCAGCGGCCCACCCCCCCGTCGCTCCTTCAGCCGAGCCACCGGCCCCCTCGCCGACGGCGAACGGCTTCCTCTCCCAGCAGTGGCCCGCTCCTGCCCTGCACTGGCCCCCTCCGGCTTCCCCGGACGCCCTCAGTCCCCCGGCCTCCGACGGGTCAGGCGGTGCCTGATCCCTCCCTCCAGCCACCGCCGCAGGCCACGCGGGAGCTCCTCCCCCTCCTCCTGCCACGGCCCCCCTATGATGCTTCCTCTCGGCGGCGACGCCCACCCCAGCGAGCCCCCCTCGTGGGCCGTTGTGGCTGCGAAGCCGCCGGCTAAGTTTAGTTTCCCTTCCGCGACGATATCGGCCCCTCCCAGCTCCCCCTCCCCCCGCTGGTGGTCTCAGGAGATCTCTCCGGCTCCTGCAGGAGGACCCCCCCGCCGGTGGTAGGTCCTCCCACCGCTGGCCGGCCGCGCCTCTCCCCTTCCTCTCGGCGGTCGTAATCCCCCCTCCCCTTCCCCCTCCCCTCCCCCCCTTCCCTCTCAATCCCCAGCCCTCCACCTCTCCCGGCGCTCCTCGGCAGCCTCCAGCGCTCTGATCTGGCTCCGACGCCGGAGCACCGTCCTCCGTCCCCCTCCCGGTCGCCCCGGCCGGAGTCCTCTGGCTCCGGGTCCAACCCACCTCGGGCTGGGCTCCCCTCCATCGGGCAGAGTGCCTCTCGGGCAGTGTGCTGCATTGGGCTGCGTGCCCTTCCCCCCTTGGGCAGCGTACCAGTCTCCCGCCCCTTGGGAACGCGCTCCACGTTTTCAAAAATTTTGAAATTTCGAAATCCTGTTATTTCAAAATTTCGTAATATGTTGAATATTTAGATTTTGCAATTTCTTAATGTCTCGTATTTTTATACCTTCTGCATTTCTTACCTTCTTTTCAGAGTCCTTTTGTCTTAAGCTCAGTACCAGTGTCTGTATTGCTCTGTCAGAGCTACCTTCTGTTTCTCTATTATTGACTTACCATTTCTTAAAAATAATATATATATATATATATATATATATATATATATATATATATATATATATATATTCATTGTTGTGTTTATATATACATTATGAACTAAAACACATTTTGTGTTTGTGCAGGTTATCAATCAAAAGAACAATATATGTATATTGTGTTTGAAGCTTCTCCCCTACAACCAATTGAGCTGAAATTTGTGATAGAAGACAATTTACACTTTTTGTTCAGCTCAACAATGTTTTTTTTTGAAAATTTGTATTGAATTGTATGGTTCTTAATTCAGTACTACAAAAAAATTCTAGTTCATGCATCAATATGACATGATGTACTTTGTCATTGCCTTTTGCTTGCTATTAATGTATTTTGGCTACTGAATCCAATTAATTTTTATGATTTCACGTGCTTGGGTTATTTGAAGGAGTTTCCAGTTTTGTAGTTTGATTGGGATTACATGTCAGTCAACTATTTCTAACTTATTTTTGCTTTGGTGTATACTTTGTTTACCATTGAAATAATTTGACAAAAATATTCATCAAAGATCATTTACGACATGCTACATATGTCACAAAATGGTAAATATAATTTGTCAAAAATATCTTTTATGGCATAAAAATGAACGCCATAAATGATCTTGCGGGAATTGCTACTATGGCGTGCAAATGTATGCCGTATTTGATCATGTAGGAATATCTATTACGACGCCCATAGGTATGCCGTGAAAGAGCAATTGCGGCACACTAAATATGCCGTAAATGGTTGTCAAAATTTTGTGAGAAAATCAATTACGACATTCATTTGTGATCATTTACGACGTGTATATTAACATTTACGGCGCTCTCCAATGCGCCGTAAATAATAGGGTCATTTACGGCATGGTCTTTTACGCCACCAAAATGTACGCCATGAAAGATCATTTATGACGCATTTTGTGCGCCGTAAATGTTCATTTTTCTTGTAGTAAACCACCTCCAACGGTGAATGATCCTCACAACCAGGATACAATGGAGTCCTTGCATTCTCCAGCAACTCCATGAACTGTGCAGCATCGGCGTTTGGTGCCTCCTCAGGTGCATCATGAACGAAACTAGGCCCCGCAGCGTCGAAAACCATGTTCACGCACCCGTCGTCGTATGCATGATTATCTGAAACAAAATTAGGTCCCGCATGCATATACGGCTCAACATAAGGCTCCGGCTCTGATGCTAAAGACACAAGTTCTCCGTGTGCGGTCCACTGATAGTAATTAGGCGTGAAACCCCTCGAGTACAAATGATATGTCACTTCCACTTCTGGATAATATTTTACGTTATGACATTTCACACACGGACACTTAATTTTGGTGCCGTCCATGTACTGAGGGAACGCCTTAGCAAACTGCAGGAACTGCTCTACTCCCGCTATATATTCATCCCGCACACGACACATATCATCAGGACGACGATTGTACATCCATGAACGATTCCGCAAGTAGTAATTCATATCCGTTTGGAAATAATTCTGCAAAGATGGACACACATTATCCAATAGGCACAAATTCGTATATTATGTCTTATTATGGGACACACATTAGTAGCGGACAGTTACTAATAACAATGATATGCAATCTAGGTCAAACTAGATTGTACTAAGTCAAACAAAGTCAAACAAGGTCAAGCTAAGTCAAACAAAGTTAAACAAGGTCAAAGTAGGTCAAGGGTTGACCTATAGTTGACTTTGTCAACTCTTAGTCCAATCTATGTCAGATGTTGACTCTACTTTGACTTTCAGTCAAAATAGTCAACCACTACAGGAAAAATACGTTTTTACGGCGCACAATGCGCGCCGTAAAACACTTAAGACGACGCGCATGAGTGCGCCGTATTAGCCTGTGCCGTAAAAAACTGGCACATTTAACGACTTAATTTGCGCACCGTAGAAACTCTATTCGTGCGTCGTCTATAGTCATTCACGACATGCATTATTTGTCGTGAAAAGTCAATTATGGCGTGTGTTTGCACGCCGTACAAGCAAGCAATTATGGCATACTTATGCACGTCGTTATTACATAAATCACGACATTTATTGTTTGTCGTGAAAAGTATCAAATACAAACAAATAGGGCATCTTTTGCACGCCTTAAATGCTCTTAATTTTTTTTAAAAAAAATCCTAATTTTTGTATCCATCAATTTTACCTTTGATCCATTGAATAACAAGATATAATATACACAACAATGAAAAGTAATCACTTTCATTGAAACAATTGTGTCAAATTAATCATCCAAATTCAAAATGACTTCATAGTGTACACAACAATTTTTATAAGTACTAATTTTCATTGAAACCATATATAATGTCACATCATATAAATTCCAAATCACCAACTAAATGTCATAGAAATATTGTCATATACTTAATCTAGGACTATACAAAATATATCGATTCCTTCATTCCATTCATGGTCGAGAAGTAGCATGTACGTAGACCCGTCTTCAATCGCCACAACATCAAAAGTGCCCAAAAGTCCACAACCTCCCGCAAAAAGTAGCATCTCTTATATAACCTATCATATACAATAACAAATCATGTCAATATAAAGTTAAAAATTGGAATAACAATAGCAAAAATATAACATATATAGAAAACCTGGAAACAATAGCAAAAATATAACATATATGGTATTCTATCATCATTATGATGCCTAGTTCATCTATCAGGCCACATTCCACATGAAAAAAAAATTATACTCCCAACCTTGAGTATCAGAAACCAAGCATCATAGCCCAGAAGATGAAAACCACACAGGATCAAAACATTTGCATAAAGAACAAAACATCATAGCCAAATAATGTATTACCATCAAGACTGTTACATTCAAATCTAGCAACAGTGCTTACAAAGGCAACGACATTTAGAAAAATTACCAACAATCTGGAATTAGAAAAGAAAACATTTCTTTCCAACAGCAAATCTCACCAGTGATTGTCCATAAAAAGTGCTATAGCAGCAGTAGCATTATATGCCAACACAAGATTGACATTCAAATCTCTTTCTCATTTCCATGCATCATCATCAAAGTCACTCCAAATTAGCAAATTTGGAAATGAAAGCCAAGCAGAGTACCAAATATAACATTAAACAAGAACTGAAGTAGCTTTAGAAACCAGCTCATAACATTAAACAAGAACTGCTACACCTACTGCTAGTTTTTTCTTACAGATAATAATGTATTTAGGTTTGGATGTGTCTTAGCATTTCATTACAATTTATAAAAAATAGTAAAGTAAAAACTTATTATTTCAATCCTATCATCAGTATTTTAAAAATCGGTCCAAAATTCTGATTGTTGGTGTCATCAGTTCAACAGGTTGGAACGACGGTCCAATCTTGTAGGCTTCTACTTTCTAGCTAGGGTTAGTGACAGTCGAGTCAAAACGACTGGCCCAATCTTGTAGGCTACTACTTTCTAGCTAGGGTTAATGACAGTCGAGTCAAAAAGTTTATTTACACAAATGAAAAAGGAAAAAAGAAAAAGAAAATCAACTTCAATATCAGAACCTGTTTAAGTCATGACTATTCGAATATCAGGAACGAAGGACTAGGCAATTCAAACTTTTCCAAAAAATTATGGCGTGTTCTTCACATATTTATATTGATCGACTCCACGAGATAGTAATCCATGAGATAGTAAACAAAATCAATTTCATAGTTTAGCATATTAGTAACAATGAGCTTACATGGAGAGATTTTTTTATTGTGCTGTCAATGTGATGAAGGGAAGAAGCAATCGACTACGAACTTATGTTAGATGTAGGGTTGTCTGTTTTGCGGCAGTTATCATGTGCACTGTAAGGCTGATCTAACTGCAAATAGAATTTGACATGGCAAAAGCAAAGAGTTGCATTATTTCTAAACAACCAAAAATGCATTAACAATGATGCAAGTCAAAGAAAAATGAAAAATAAAGGAAATATATGAAACATACACCAAATGATGAACAGGATGGTAAAAGGATATCAAGATTGAGAGCAAACACTTTTTCTCTATAGCAGCAGTGATGAACAGGATGGTAAAATGATGAAAAATAAAGGAAATATATGAAACATACACCAGTGATTGTCCATAAAAAGTGCTATAGCAGCAGTAGCATTATATGCCAACACAAGATTGACGTTCAAATCTCTTTCTCATTTCCATCATCATCAAAGTCACTCCAAATTAGCAAATTTGGAAATAAAAGCCAGCAGAGTACCAAATATAAAATTGCAAGGAAAAAAAGTTAAGCAAGAAGTGAAACAAACAAAGGTAGCGTAGAGAGGCAGCAACCTACTTTCCTACTATAGGAATAAATTGTAGTACATAAGAAGAAGCAAAGAGCATCAATTAACTGATACGTTGACAAAAAAGAAGCAAAGAGCATCAATTAACTAATACTGAAAGGAAAAATAAAGAGAAGGGTAGTCATATTACCTTACCCCATGAGTGTTACCACTAGTCGAATCTGATATACTTGATAGGCCACGCGATTGTACTTGATAAAGCCTCATGTAGAAGAAAAAACTCGCGTGTCGGCCGATACAAAGTTACCTCATAATCAATTACTTCATGAACCCAAAGTTTATAGCACTCTTGTCCTATAGCCACATGATGGACCAAATCTTTGGGATTTGTAGATGCAATCTCGCCAATTGCCACAACTTCTGAACCCGTCTCCCAATCCAACAATTTGCATTTTGTCCCAATGTTAGGGAAGTTGGACTTTCTGCATTTTCCTTTTCCAGCCTTGCTTCAGCTATCTCACGATTGGTAGAACTTTGGACCCCAGAGTTTGAGTTAGCCTTTCTCACTGTATTTGAGTTTTCAATTTGCTACATGAATGAAAAATACATTAACTATTGAACAAATTGGTTTCTAATAAAGAATAGAGATACTATGTTGAACTATAAAACTTACGGTGTTATTATTTCCATTGACCTTTTCAGCAATGCTTTTAACAAAAATTTTCAATTCCATAAACTCACTTTCCAATCTATTGAATTTATCTCGTTGATATTTTGGCCTTCCACTTTTGAAGGAGTCGCCCCAAAGCCAAGCCCTCTTACTCTTCCTCGTCGTTCAGGGCCAATTACTTTTGAAACCGCATCATCTTGAAGAGAAGTTTTTTCTGATGGTGTCGCTGCCTTATAAGTATCTTCTATGTCATCCTAATAAAAAATAGTACAATAGGCAATTTTAGAACGATATAAGTGAATAACCAAATGATAAGACGAATAAATGAAAACATACCAAAATTTTCTGAGCCTCTGAACTCAATGTACCCGTCTTCCTCTTATGTCCCTTGATCCAAACATCAACTCTTTGTATTGAATTAGGATTGTCACTTTGTTGACGCTACAAGAAATTTTTATTTGGGTAACAAAGGGTGCATAAAAATCAACAAGGCTAATGAAATGACTAGTGTAAAAAAAAATAGATTTTTAGGCAGCAAGCAGATTTACCATTTCATCCTCTAGACGAGCATATCCCTTACGACTCGTGTATGCAACAAAGTTTGACTTTTCCTCATCTTCTTGAATTTTTCGCTTCTTTCCTTTATTACATATGAAATATATGTTATATAGCAATAGCAATAGCAAATATTTATAGCAAAAAAGCAATAAAACCAACAATATTTACCTTAAATTCTGGAGTACATCTCTTGATTACAAAAGTCTTCCAATCTTTAACGAATGGTACATTGTCAGGTTTTAGGAGAGCAAGTGCTCGTGGTAGACCTACAACTTTTGCTTGCTCCATCACTTCTTTAATCAAATTAGATTTATGATTACGCCAATGCTTTCCTAACTTTTGGAATACATATGTCTTGTGGCAATCATCAAGAATGTATTTTTGCTATAAAAAAAGATACACATCAATGAAAAAAAATTAAGAATTGACTACATGCATCTCGTAAAAACATGAGTATGACATATATAAATATTACCGTGATGTGCTCCCAGATTTGATGTTTAAAATCATCAGAAAGATCTGTCCAGTTCTCCATTGTCACTGGCACTAAATCTCTTGATGTAGAACCTAGAAAACTAGCAAATTCAGCTGCAGTATCTCCAATTGGTTGACCCCTATCATTGAAATCGACCGGAACAGGATTTTTTCTCATACGAATATGATCCATTCTTGATTTACCCCTAGTTTTCTTCTTTTCAGGCACAGTAGAACTTGATTGATTTTGATCACTTGGTATAGATGGAGAGTTAGAGTCTCCATTTGATATTCTTACACTTTCATTTCCTCTTTGCATGGTCCCCGCTATGGCAGCTAAACGTTGTTTCTCTCCTCTTTTAGAACCCCTTTTGGAAGACTTTGTAAAACAAGCACATAATAAAAACTAAAGGTTTTTCACCAAGATATTATTAAAGAAAGACTATAAAGATAAATGGAGCTTACTTCAGCAGATCCAGACATGTTCACAAGTTTCTGAATAGACCTGCAGCGTCTAAAATACTCATTACATATGAAAGAAAACATCAGATGTCTATGTATGTACATAATACACAACTTTTGTAATTTAACAAGAAAAAATCAGATGTCTGTGAATATAAAATTGCAAGGAAAAAAGTTAAGCAAGAAGTGAAACAAATAAAGGTAGCTTAGAGAGGCAGCAACCTACTTTCCTACTATAGGAATAAATTGTAGTACATAAGAAGAAGCAAAGAGCATCAATTAACTGATACGTTGACAAAAAAGAAGCAAAGAAGCAACAAAGAAGCAATGACCATAGGAATATATTGTACTCTCATGAGCAAACCCAGAAGATACACACCGACTGCATCATTAGTATCTCCATATCGCACATATTTTCTTCGTAACCTAGAAAATTAGAAGCCACAAATTGAAGCAGCCACAAATTGAAGTGAACTAATAAAGGCTGAGAAAATATTATACAAAACGTGTACTGAAAAACAAGAACAATTATTTTACACTAGAAGTCCTAGTAATGTAATATAAAAAATCATAATATATATAAAGTAGGGCTCAGAGATTTGTAGAAATGTTGCAACATGCGTTTCGCCCATGTTGACAAAAATATCAAAGCCAATCGGAAAAACTCACTGATACTCAAAGCCGTGATACTCAGAAGTTAAAGGCAGCATATATAGAACAACATAATCACAAAATTGCCCAGAGATAATTAAAGCCCAAACAAAACAGATTAAAAACCTAAACCTTCTTGATACTCAAAAACAGAGGCAACATCATATATATAGAGAGGAAGAACCAAGTATGAAGGGAACAACCAACTATAGTGATACCACTAAAAACTTCATGATACTAAAAAACAGAGGCAATAACATACATAAATTTCAGCAAACTCAAGTCCTCATCATAGCCCATAGAAAAACTCATATTATGGTTCAAAAGAAATACTATTTCCCAGGAAAAAAAAATGTACGCACAAAGTACTCCCAATCGAAGGGGCTGCTTGGCATCATATGATGCCTAGTTCATCTATCAGGCCACATTCCACATGAAAAAAAAATTATACTCCCAACCTTGAGTATCAGAAACCAAGCATCATAGCCCAAGCATCATAGCCCAGAATATGAAAAATTCATGAATAAGTCAAAAAAATTATACTCCCAACCTTGAGTATCATTTTATACTCCCAACAATTCAAATCCATCGACACAGAAATAAAAAGGGAAAAACAATTTGAATCCTTAGTTCCATTCCATGTCCACTGTTTCAATTCAAACCCACTGATACTCATCATTGTCCATTATATCTTTTCCAGTAAGACTAGGATACTCGAACCAATCGGTAACTCCACTTATACATGGCCCCAATTTAAAAGCCAATATAAGGCTCATCATAGCAGAAGATGAAAACCACACAGGATCAAAACATTTGCATAAAGAACAAAACATCATAGCCAAATAATGTATTACCATCAAGACTGTTACATTCAAATCTAGCAACAGTGCTTACAAAGGCAACGACATTTAGAAAAATTACCAACAATCTGGAATTAGAAAAGAAAACATTTCTTTCCAACAGCAAATCTCACCAGTGATTGTCCATAAAAAGTGCTATAGCAGCAGTAGCATTATATGCCAACACAAGATTGACGTTCAAATCTCTTTCTCATTTCCATCATCATCAAAGTCACTCCAAATTAGCAAATTTGGAAATAAAAGCCAGCAGAGTACCAAATATAAAATTGCAAGGAAAAAAAATTAAGCAAGAAGTGAAACAAACAAAAGTAGCGTAGAGAGGCAGCAACCTACTTTCCTACTATAGGAATAAATTGTAGTACATAAGAAGAAGCAAAGAGCATCAATTAACTGATACGTTGACAAAAAAGAAGCAAAGAAGCAACAAAGAAGCAATGACCATAGGAATATATTGTACTCTCATGAGCAAACCCAGAAGATACACACCGACTGCATCATTAGTATCTCCATATCGCACATATTTTCTTCGTAACCTAGAAAATTAGAAGCCACAAATTGAAGCGGCCACAAATTGAAGTGAACTAATAAAGGCTGAGAAAATATTATACAAAACGTGTACTGAAAAACAAGAACAATTATTTTACACTAGAAGTCCTAGTAATGTAATATAAAAAATCATAATATATATAAAGTAGGGCTCAGAGATTTGTAGAAATGTTGCAACATGCTTTTCGCCCATGTTGACAAAAATATCAAAGCCAATCGGAAAACTCACTGATACTCAAAGCCGTGATGCTCAGAAGTTAAAGGCAGCATATATAGAACAACATAATCACAAAATTGCCCAGAGATAATTAAAGCCCAAACAAAACAGATTAAAAACCTTCTTGATACTCAAAAACAGAGGCAACATCATATATATAGAGAGGAAGAACCAAGTATGAAGGGAACAACCAACTATAGTGATACCACTAAAAACTTCATGATACTAAAAAACAGAGGCAATAACATACATAAATTTCAGCAAACTCAGTCCTCATCATAGCCCATAGAAAAACTCATATTATGGTTCAAAAGAAATACTATTTCCCAGGAAAAAAAAATGTACGCACAAAGTACTCCCAATCGAAGGGGCTGCTTGGAAATACCAAGCATAAAAAGAAAAAATTATACTCCCAACCTTGAGTATCAGAAACCAAGCATCATAGCCGAAGCATCGTAGCCCAGAATATAAAAATTCATGAATAAGTCAAAAAAATTATACTCCCAACCTTGAGTATCATTTTATACTCCCAACAATTCAAATCCATCGACACAGAAATAAAAAGGGAAAAACAATTTGAATCGTTAGTTCCATTCCATGTCCACTGTTTCAATTCAAACCCACTGATACTCATCATTGTCCATTATATCTTTTCCAGTAAGACCAGGAATACTCGAACCAATCGGTAAATCCACTTATACATGGCCCCAATTTAAAAGCCAATATAAGGCTCATCATAGCAGAAGATGAAAACCACACAGGATCAAAACATTTGCATAAAGAACAAAACATCATAGCCAAATAATGTATTACCATCAAGACTGTTACATTCAAATCTAGCAACAGTGCTTACAAAGGCAACGACATTTAGAAAAATTACCAACAATCTGGAATTAGAAAAGAAAAAATTTCTTTCCAACAGCAAATCTCACCAGTGATTGTCCATAAAAAGTGCTATAGCAGCAGTAGCATTATATGCCAACATAAGATTGACGTTCAAATCTCTTTCTCATTTCCATCATCATCAAAGTCACTCCAAATTAGCAAATTTGGAAATGAAAGCCAGCAGAGTACCAAATATAAAATTGTAAGGAAAAAAGTTAAGCAAGAAGTGAAACAAACAAAAGTAGCGTAGAGAGGCAGCAACCTACTTTCCTACTATAGGAATAAATTGTAGTACATAAGAAGAAGCAAAGAGCATCAATTAACTGATACGTTGACAAAAAAGAAGCAAAGAAGCAACAAAGAAGCAATGACCATAGGAATATATTGTACTCTCATGAGCAAACCCAGAAGATACACACCGACTGCATCATTAGTATCTCCATATCGCACATATTTTATTCGTAACCTAGAAAATTAGAAGCCACAAATTGAAGCAGTCACAAATTGAAGTGAACTAATAAAGGCTGAGAAAATATTATACAAAACGTGTACTGAAAAACAAGAACAATTATTTTATACTAGAAGTCCTAGTAGTGTAATATAAAAAATCATAATATATATAAAGTAGGGCTCAGAGATTTGTAGAAATGTTGCAACATGTGTTTCGCCCATGTTGACAAAAATATCAAAGCCAATCGGAAAACTCACTGATACTCAAAGCCATGATACTCAGAAGTTAAAGGCAGCATATATAGAATAACATAATCACAAAATTGCCCAGAGATAATTAAAGCCCAAACAAAACAGATTAAAAACCTTCTTGATACTCAAAAACAGAGGCAACATCATATATATAGAGAGGAAGAACCAAGTATGAAGGGAACAACCAACTATAGTGATACGACTAAAAACTTCATGATACTAAAAAATAGAGGCAATAACATACATAAATTTCAGCAAACTCAGTCCTCATCATAGCCCATAGAAAAACTCATATTATGGTTCAAAAGAAATACTATTTCCCAGGAAAAAAAATGTATGCACAAAGTACTCCCAATCGAAGGGGCTACTTGGAAAAACCAAGCATGAAAAAAAATTATACTCCCAACCTTGAGTATCAGAAACCAAGCATCATAGCCCAAGCATCATAGCCCAGAATATGAAAAATTCATGAATAAGTCAAAAAAATTATACTCCCAACCTTGAGTATCATTTTATACTCCCAACAATTCAAATCCATCGACACAGTTGTACTAGTTAAAGAAAAAGATAAATGCATAAAGTACGAGTGTACATATAATAAAGTGTGCGCAAGTTCACATGTGACACTTCCAAATAACATATCTGTTTTCTTTCAACTAACACTTAGGACACTTTAATTTGTTTAGTAATCTTCAAACTGTTTGGAAAAACCTCCATCGTTGAGATTAATCTTCGATCTGTTTAGTGAAACATTTAAATTAATTAATAAGAGAAAAATGGGATATATGTATATACAAAATTGATAAATGATTACTATCAAAATACTAATTATTTACCTCATCTGAAGTCACCTTCTCACAATCATGTCTTACATAACTTTCCCCATCAAGGTTCGGATCAAGTTGTAGTGCATCTAATGGTGCACATGGCATGTACGCACTCTCTTCAAAACTTTCTAATTCGTAAAAACCTCGTGGTGGTGCTCTTAGAACAGCGTACCAATGTGATACATCACAATCTCTTGAATAAAATACTTGTTTTGCTTGTGATGCTAAAATAAATGGATCTCTTTCAAATTGACTTTGCCCTTGGTGAATGTTAACCAATGTAAATCCCTCTTCAACTTTGACACCATTATCTATGTTTGCCCAATCACATTGAAATAAAGGAACCTGGATATTGTAGTAATCAAGTAAAATTATGTCTCTAATAACTCCATAATAAGAAACTCTTCCAATGACATGAGATGTGTCTCTTGTACTGGATCGACAAATTGTTTCAGCTTCAATTGAAACACCACTGTTTTGTGTGCTTTTCTCGGCATCTTTTGTATGAAATCGATGGCCATTGATGATATAACCTGAGAATGACATTACAACCTTTTTAGGTCCACATGCTAGCCACCTTAATGTGCTTGACATAGTGTCAACTTGGCCCATTTTGACTTTATTTGCTAGCCATCCTATAAAAGACTCTGTATGTCTCTTTTGTAGAAAACTTTCATTCTTCAAAAGGCGCCCATCCAAATGTTTAAGTTCCTCTAAATGAATTATGGTATTAAAGTATAAGTACATGAGAACTTAGAAAGTGAAAATTTTAAATGAAAATAAGTTACAATTTGGTATCATACTTACTTAATGTACGGTTCAACTTCAGAACTGTTGAACAAAACAGTACGATGAGCTATCTCTAACATGTCAGAAGACATATTCCTTATTTTACCCTTAGAAATTGGCCTCCCTTCTCCCATAGTTTCATTCTCAAAATCATCATTGCGTCTATATTGAGCTCCAATTTCAGTAGCTTGCTTTATGTATCCACTACAAAAACTTGAGCAGTCTTCAGCAAGATACCTTTCTGCTATACATCCTTCAGGTCGTGAACGATTTCTAACATATCCTTTTAGTACCTTCATAGATCTAATTAAAAGATACTGTTAGAAGAGTATAGAATAATTTATAAGTTCATTATAAGTTTAAAATATATGTTGTTACCTCTCAAAGGGATACATCCAACGAAAATGTACTGGCCCACCAATTCGAGCTTCTCGTGCAAGATGAATTGTGAGATGCACCATAACATCAAAAAATGATGGAGGAAAAAAATCTTTCTAATAAGCACAAAGTTTCTGCAACTTCAGTTTTGAGTTGTTCCAATCTGTTTTTATCGATCACTTTTTGACATAATTATTAAAAAATGAACAAAGTCAAAATATTGCAGTTCTCGCACCCTTTGGTAGAAGTCCTCTTAATGCTACTGATAACACTTGTTGAAGTAGAATGTGATAATCATGAGACTTGAGGTTTAAAATCTTGGAATCTTTTAATGACACATGATTTGAAATGTTGGAACTGTAACCATCAGGCAATCGTAAATTTGCAAGCCTTGCACAAAACAATTGCTTCTCTGACTTCGATAAATTAAAAGAGCCCGCTGCCCATCGAAACTTATCCCCTATTTTTTCAGCATGTAATTCTTTCCTTATGCCCATTTCTGCCATATCTCTACGAGAATTTAGCCCATCCTTTGTTTTCCCTTTTATACTCAAGAGTGTACCAAAAATGCTCTCACAAATGTTCTTCTCAATGTGCATCACATCTAAATTATGTCGCAATAGCAAACTCTGAAACGTCATATAAAGAAAATATAATAAATTCAGAAATTAAAATTATTTTATTTTTAGAAAGAGATATATAGAGAAAGAGATAATGATAGTACCTTCCAATAAGGTAACTCAAAAAAAATTGATTTCTTCTTCCAAGGCCATATTGAATCATTACTTGGCTGTTCTTGCTTCTTCTTCCTTTTCTTCTTTTCTATTTTTGGTTTCCCCCAATTATTGACATGGTTCTTTACCACATCAAAAACTTGTGAACCTGTTAGTGCTCTAGGCTTCCCTCTATGTTCTTCATTTCCATCAAACCAAGACTTTTTTGATCTAAATGGATGATTATGCGCGAGAAACCGTCTATGGTCCATGTATACATGCTTTTGACAATTAGCCAACCGTCTTGAAGATGTCTCAATTCCACATATTGGACAAGCTGCTCTACCCTTTGTGGAATATCCGGATAAATTTCTATAGGCTGGAAAGTCATTTATTGTCCACATT
Organism: Iris pallida; assembly: GCA_029216955.1. NCBI lineage: Eukaryota > Viridiplantae > Streptophyta > Magnoliopsida > Asparagales > Iridaceae > Iris > Iris pallida. The sequence continues at coordinate 7,786,286 of JANAVB010022000.1, forward strand.
AGAACGGCCTTCAAATTAAATATGGATTTGCTGAATGAATCAAAAACATTCACACCATTGGTCCATAACTCTTTCAAATCTTCTATAAGTGGCTCCAAGTATACATCTATGTCATTTCCTGATTGCTTAGGTCCGGGGATCAATAACGTCAGCATCAAGTTTTCCTTTGACATGCATAGGGAAGGAGGCAGATTATAAGCAACCAAAATCACAGGCCAACAACTATATTGAGTACTACGATCACCGAAAGGATTAAATCCATCCGATGCAAGGCCAAGCCTAAGATTACGCGGATCAGATGCAAACTCGGGCCCACTACCAAAATTTATCGATTTAGCGACGGCCGAATCCGTCGCTAAGATGACGGTAATTACTATTAGCGACCGATTGCCGACGGATATTGGCCAAAAACATCCGTCGGCAATCAGCTCGTCGCTAATAACCATCCGTCGCTAAGTTGTCGTCACATGACGGAATAGCGACGGATAGTCGACGTCACAATACAAAGCATTAGCGACGCATTTCCGACGGACTGTCGTCCACTTCAGCTTTTAAGTACTTAACTGTGTAGACAATACCGACGTAAATTTCCGTCGCTAACCCGTCACAAAAGCGTATCAGATCGTATCGTTTCGTCGCTAATCCGTCGATAACGTCGATATCAAGTGACGGATTAGCGACGGTTTTCTGACGGAAAAGCCGTCGACCAGCTTCTGGAAATTGATGTCCTTTCCAGCAACTTGGCGACGGATTAGTCGTCGCTATGCCGTCGCAATATATCGACCGCATAGCGACGGATTAACCGTCGACCTTGTTCTGGAAATTCTTGTTATTTCCAAAATACGGGCGATGAATATGTCGTCGCTATTCCGTCGAACAATAAATCATGCCGACGGATTTTCCGTCGACCATCCGTCGCTACCTGGGAATAATTTTCAAATATCCAGGTAGCGACGGAATAACCGTCGAAAAATAGTCGGCAACTGGAGACATCCGTCGCAAAACGGTCACAAGTCCGTCGCTAACTGTGAATATTTTGAAAAAAATTACTGCTTTTTAGCTGTTCGCAAAAATTTGCATAAACCGAACCAATATATAATGCACACCAATTATCCAACAATCACATAGACCAAATATATTATGCACACCAATTATCCAAGAATCGTATAGACCAAAATATGTACATACAAATTTATTGCACACCAATTATCCAAGAATCATATAGACCAAACCAAATTAATATAAAATAGACATCAGTTATCCGGAAGAGTAACCTAATATCCATCGTTATAATCCGATCATTGCACAAATATTCCAAATTTTTCACAAATATTCCAAAACACATAGGAAAGAGTTGGCCAGTTACAGTAACCTAATATCCAATCCTGACGACCGATCATAGCACAAATATTCCAAAATTTTCACAAATATTCCAAAACACATAGAAAAATCAACTTTGGCCTCAACAAAGACCACAAGTCAGACGATGAATCCTCACAGCCAGGGATGATAGTTGCGTTGAGGCATGTACCATTCTATCAGCCACTTTGCATACGATAGCTCAATCTGGTTGAGGTCTTCTGTAGGGATAGGAGGGTCGGTCCCGATGCTACTACTCTCTGACGGTGGCTCCTCCTTAGCTTCAAGCTTGGGAGCAATCTCTTCCCTGATGGTCATCGGTTCTTCCTTGACAGTCACCGGCTCTTGTTTGACGACGGAGACTTCCTCCTTGTCGACCTCCAAGGGTTTCTTGCCTCGACCCCTTCCTCGACTAGCAGCACCACCTCGACGAGTCCTAGGAGCCATCTTTCTGACAACAAAAATTTTCATATAGGGTAAAGAAATTTACTCAAGTTATAAAAGTTATGACGTTGGTTTTTTGCGTTCATCATCATTAGAGGGAGCAGCACTCGAAAAGTTGTGACGTTGGTAGCATGAGAGAGTAAAAATCTGTATCACAAGACTAACAGAATTACTATGTAATCATGTACTCACCAATAACCGGATGTAACTGGAGTCGTTGGTACTATCGTGCAGTAATTTGTGGATCCACAGAGATGCTAGATGTACTTATTATCTAGTGTAACAGATTAGTATCGGTCTATCGGTTTGGTATAGGACGTATCATATTGGTATCGTCCTATATCCGATATGTACATGTATCGGCCGAATAGCTAGGATTCATATTGGTCTTATCGATTTAGTATCGGTCATATCCGATAGGTATCGGCCGTGCTGGATTAGTATAGACTATTTCGGATTAGTATCGTGGAAGGTTTAGTAACAACTGTACTTGGATTTCTCTCTTCTCGAGCTAGAATACCATTGCAAGAGAATCACCAGATCGTGATTGGCCAGTTACAGTAACATACATACTTTATTTTCCATCAGGAAAAGCGAGATTGAAAAGGAAGTATGTATGTTCTGTAACTGGCCATCTACGCTCTCGTGACTCTCTTGCAATGGTAATCTAGCTCTAGAAGAGAGAAATCCAAGTACAGTTGTTACTAAACCTTCAACGATACTAATCTAAAATGATATATAATAATCCAACACGGCCGATACCTATCGGATATGACCGATACCAAATCGATAAGGCCAATATGACTTAATGGCTATACGGCCGATACATATCGGATAGGACGATACCAATTCGCTAAGGCCAATACCAACCGATACGGTCCATACCAAAATGATAGATCGATACTAATCCGACACGGTCAATACTTATAAGTACCTACGGTCCAGGAGGTTGATCCGCTAGTACATCCATGTACGAACAACGAAGTAACGATCTATTTCAATTTGGATATGAAAATCTGTATCGTAAGACAAACTAAACATAATCAGTTCTATTTCACATGCTTAATTGTCAAGTATGGGAACGAATAGCTCAGAACACAACCCAAAATTCATTCTAGATGAACTCACATAATGTTTACAGTCTTGGTCTCAACTGTCTTCGATTCTATGATCCCATGTCTTAGGTTAAATAAATCACTAACCTCATCACGGTGAGTCTTGGTGTAGCACTCAAATGTGGGGCACCCGTAAATTCGCCAAGGTTTTAAATCATCGACATTGAGTTTTAAACCCTTACGTAGCCTTTCTGCTTCACTTCTAGGGTCGAGCAGCATCTTCTTGCAAGCTTCGGTCTCCAGATACTTAGTGTCAAGATTCTGGACGCTTTCGTAGAGCATGTCAACGCATCCTAGCGTCAATTTACTCGCCTCCCAGACCCCGATGCCCCCGCCCCAAGCCCACCGCCCAGACCCCGACCCAAGCAAGCCGCCCAGCCCCCGACGCCCCAACCCCGCCTCCCAGACCCCGATGTCCCCGCCCCAAGCCCACCGCCCAGACCCCGACCCAAGCAAGCCGCCCAGCCCCCGACGCCCCAAAACCCCAAGCCCGCCTCCCAGACCCCGACGCCCCCGCCCAAAGCCCACCGCCCAGACCCCGACGCCCCAGCCCCAAGCCCGCCGCCCAGCCCCCGACCCAAGCCAGCCGCCAAGCCCCGGACGGCCCAGCCCCAAGCGCGCCGCCCAGCCCCTATACGACACCGCGAGAGAGAGAGATCGAGAGAGAGAGAGAAAGAGAGAGATCGAGAGAGAGAGAGAGGGGGTTACCTTCGGTTGAGAGAGAGGAGAGGACGCCGACGATGACACCGACGCCGATCACCGAAGCCGACACCGGCGAGAGAGAGAGAGAGAGAGAGAGAGAGAGAGAGAAGGAGCGGAGAGAGAGTGAATTTGGGGGGAATGTAAAAAGTTCCCCCCGCCGTTTCATTTAAAGTCTGGAACGTATATTTAGCAACGGACGAGCGACTGGAAAACATCCGTCGCCCGGTAGTCGCCCTTTTTGATAAGTGTCGACTGACTATCCGTCGCTATGTCGTCGAAAATATGTCCCGCCAATTTCCTACACAATTCCCGCCAAATATACGACTGTGTTGCGACGACAGTAAATCCGTCGCTATATTACCGTCAATCTAGCGACGGCTGCGCGACTTTTTCTCCTCCTAAAATTAAAATAAAAATGGCAAAGGCTTGTTGTCGGAAATCAGTCGCTGAGTGGCCACGAAACCGTCGCTAATACCGACGAAAAAATTTCGTCGCTAAAAAGCCGTCGCTAAATGAGTGTATTTTGGTAGTGGCCACTTGCTATCGATCATATTCCATGCCATTGAATCAACAGGGTGCCGCATCTTTCCATCCTGACTTTGTGAGTGTCATGCCATCTTAGTTGTTCTGCCTTCTCGGGTGATTTAAACATTCTTCTAAATCTTGGTATTATAGGAAAGTACCTCAATACCTTTGCAGGAACTCCATTTTGAATCTTATTGGTGCGCACATCAACTTTCCACCGTGAAGCCCCACATTTTGGACATGTCTCCATATGTTCATTTTCCTTTCTAAATAAACAACAATCATTAACACAAGCATGTATCTTCTCATAGCCTAGATTGAAATCCTTAAGTAGCTTCTTTACTGAATATAAAGAATCAGGAAGCTTATTGTCTTGAAGTAGAATTTTGCCAAGCATCTCAAGAAGTTCATTAAAACCGCTGTCCGTAAGACTATGTCTAGCTTTATATTTATATAGGGCAACGACTGCAGCCATCTTTGTGTAAGTAGATCCACCATATAAAGGAAGTTCAGCATCCTCCACAAGATTTGCATAATGTTGCTCTCTTCTTTGATATGCAGGTTCCACATTAATATCATTGTCATCAAAAAAATCATCTTCAATATTTGCATCTCTGAACATTTTATATGTCTCGGGTATTTCAAAATCTTCGTCTCTAGTTGCAGTAGAACTTTCTCCGTAAAAGGCCCATTTATCATATGTAGGATCCATCCCAAATATGACAAAGTGCTCATAAACCGTATCAAAATGGTAAAATCGATGACTTAAATAACGACAACAAGGACATTGAATTTTTTTTGGATTTTCCTTGCTAGCTTGAAATGTATCAACAAACTTTTGTGCTCCATTTTGATATGCTTGTGAATCTCTACAAACAAAGACAAACCCCCACACATAATCTTATACTAATAAAAAGCAACAAGTATGCCAATGTTTATTGTTTTAAGAATAAATATTAACCTTTTAAACTGTACCCAACCTTTGTCCATTGTGTATGACCCACTTGTATGAATTACAACCTGCTAAAGACCTCCATTAAATATATACAAGGCAGATAAGAAGGTTCACAAAGCATTCCATAAGGATTCCTACAAATGAATCCAATTAAAATGTATCGTGTTTAATTATTCTAGTGATATTAGACATATAAAATGTATCGTGTTTGATTAAGAATGTATCGTGTTTGATTAAGTATGGGTTGTTGTCTTGTATCAGAGAGCAATAGTGCCATTGGCCAATGTTGTGAGGAGAGGTGTAATGGCAGCAGGGGGTTTTGGTACCAATTTTAAGGGGTATGTGTGTGTGTGTGTGTGTGTATATATATATATATTCTTCCTGTATCAGAGATTTGGGAGTGTGGTTGGCTTGGCCATTGTTTCAGTCGTGCTTTTGGGTGTTGGCCAAATGGCCTTTGGCTCATGACACTAGACCATAGAGTGTAGGCATTGGTTATCAGAGGTAAGGACTTGAGTGTTAGTATCAATAGGCATGAGGATTTATGTATCAGTGGTGGTTATTGGTTTGATCCTCACTTACCACAATTCTGAAAATTTTATTCTCTTCATATGAGTGAACCAAACGGCTCGCTTGAACCACGAACAGTTGAATGGTTCAAACAATTAAACAGGTCAATATGCCGCCTGAAATTAGGTCAGGTCACAATTCATCCAACAGAAGCCAATGTGGCTCAAACATTGTCTCGCTACCGATGAGTCACAATCCATCCAACAGAAGTCAATACAGGTATAATCCTCAGTGCTGGGAGCAAAGAGAGCAAGGATTATACCTGCATTTAGTGTCAGTACTGGTCCTCAATGGAGGATAAAGGATATTAGACCACAACAAATGTGGCAAAGTTGAGCAGGCAAAGACATGTCACTACAGTTGTTAGGCTGATTGCATATAGTATTTGGCTCTCGCAGTTCCTGGAGGGGGGCATGAAAGTGACAGTTCAGGTTCTACATAATTGGGAGTTCAACTTAAAAAGCATCTTTAAAATCTCTCTTTAAATGACAATAACTGTATTGTCGTGGAGAAAAACCTTGATACAGTAGGGGGTATCAATTGATACCCCCTATGTATGACAGGTGGGGCCCCTCAAAATTTATGTGCATAGTGTACACGTTTTACGAAGCGGGAGGGGCCCATCTGTCATAGGGGTATCAAAACTTTGATACCCCTAATGTATCAAAGTTTTTCCCATTGTCCTGTGTCTGAATATTAAGATAAAACCCATCCACTGCCACCCATTGGTTTCAATAATACCACCAATGCCACTAAATAAGAAAGGTACAGATTATCTATATGTTCAGAAGAATAAAGTGAGATTTTCGAAAGAGTAACCAAGGAAAAAGAGTGCTCCATAATAAAAGAAACATGTCTATAATGCATATTCAGTCAATAAGGAATAGATCTATACATGTAAATTAATAAAAATGGTCAGAACTATATATTTCACCAATAAATGATATAGAATTAGTATAAGCCAACATGAAGACTAAATTAAAAATGGTCAGAACTATATATTTCAACAATAAGTGATATTAGACATATAAAATGTATCGTGTTTGATTAAGAATGTATCATGATATTGATGAACAAAATGAAGACTAAATTATCCAAAAACTTCCATATTCAACTTGTTCTAATATTTGGATCAAGCGTACAGAAATTGCAGTCCGAGTCTCAAATTAAATCAAACTAAAACTAATATCAGTGAAAATCAAATTAACCCAAAAACTTATGTCTCAAATGAAAATCAAATCTTATGGAAAATACCATGCAAAACCATGAATAAATCATACCTATGGTCCTGAAATTGAGTGGCAGCCGTCGGCCTTGTCGATGGTTCTGAAATTGGTACATGCAAAACCATGAATAAATATGTGGAGAAAGCCCTAAAAAACAAAAAACCCTAAAAAATAGAAAGCCCTAAAAACAAAAAACTCTAAATAATAGAAAGAAGAAAACCTTGTTCGGTACTCAGAAAGAAGAAAACCCTAAATAAAATAAAAGAAATTGGAATAAATTTGGGGAAAATTAAAAAAAAAGAAGAAAAAAAATTACAAAAGGAAGAAAAGTAGAAAGAAAGAGAAACGAGACAGAGGAAAAGGAAGAGAACCTTGTTCGGTACTCAGAAAAGAAGATCGAAAGAGAAACGAGAGAAAGAGAAATAAGAGGAAGAGAAGCGAGAGATAGAGAGAGAGAGAGAGGAAGAGAAGCTGGGAGGAAGAGTTTGGAAGAGAACTCTAACCTGGGAGCTAGGTCGGAAGAAAAAGGAGAGCTCTTTCTCCTTTCTTTGCAATGTGTGAGAGAGAGAAGCAGGTTTTAGGGAGAGGAGAGTTATGATTTTAGGGAGAGGAGAGTTCGGGCAGCGGGAAACGGAAAAAAAAATAGGTGCAGTTTTTTTGGGATTTAGGGCATTCCATGTGCGCCCTTTTTGTCTTGTAAATTATGGCGTACAGATGCAGGTCATAAATAGATCCATGTTTTGTATTCTGAATCTTTTTACGGCACACAGGAAAATGTATGTCGTGATTTAACTATTTACGGCATACTATTTATGTACGTCGTAATTTCAATGTAGTAAAAACTCACTTTTTTTGTAGTGAACCTTGGTTAAACAAGGTCAAATCTAAGTCAAATATCCTATTTCTAGTCATTACCTACCAAGGTACCCTTTACCTTATCGCTATTGGTATCCCAATACCAATATCTTAAGTTGGTACCCTTTACCTTATCGCTATTGGTACCCTTTACCTTATCACTATTGGTATCCCAATGCCAATACCGCGGTAACATGGTTGGTACATTAAGGATCTTTGACAAGATGACATGTTGCGAAAAGATATATCCTTATATATAGTTCTCCTACGAATTTTCTTTAACATTACGTAGGAGAACTATAAGGATATATCTGTTCACAACATGTCACCTCCTCAAAGACCCTTAATGTGACAACTATGTCACCCTCTCAGTCATATCCCTGAGCTACGATGCAGCTGAAGGCATTTAACATATCACGATTTATAAAAATAAAAGATACAACAACACTATATTTGTCCCAATTTTTTGGGTCGAATCGGATCATGCCCAGCCTGCACCGTTGTTGAGACGGCGGCAGTAAGCTGTTCAGTAGCAGGTAACCATACAACAACACTATATTTGTCACAACTCAAGATTCGGAAATTTAAAACTTTATTAAAATTTTACAATAAAATGAAAGATACAACTTAAACCATTTTCTACATACATCATGAATAAAATAAAACTCTAGACAAACAGCTCATCAGTCTCGAATTCCTCGTCTTGGGATCGCGGAACAAAGCCTCATCAGTGATACCTAAAATGTTGGGTCTCCAGTCAGGAGGGAACAAAGTATAATTCATGCTAATTTAAAACAGTTAAAGTAAATAATAGAATCATGCAGTTTTAAACAGTTTGAAGAAAGAATAGTTTTCAGCGGTAAAACAGTGTGATTTGAACAGGCAATGAATTATGACCGGCTTGGGATGTACAGTAGTATCCAAGCGATACGATATGGCTTGTCCCCGTGTGAAGAGGGGAAAGCTAATACAGTCAGTAGTTACAGTTGGCTTTGGTCATAATCATTACTCTATTCCCCCAGTCCCAATCAGTACAGTAGTCACAATCAGTACTCTCCGAGAGAGTTTCGTGTTTGCATCGTGGTTTAAACATGTAGTAAAACGATTATAGAAATAACTGTAAAACTAACACAAACTATACTTGCCTCAGGAAAATGACTGGAGAGATGAGTTGGTACCGAGGAGGAACGTCAGGTATGTCTTCGAGTTCCTACAGTTGAGAACTCGACTTAGATCCGCTGTATAACCAAGCTAAGTGTGCTAGTTGCAATCTCTAGTAACAAGTCCTAGTCAGGTTTTTAGTTGTTATTAAGCTACAGCTAACGTTTACGTCGCAAGCTATGTGTGTTGATTAAACCAGTTGATTCGGTTATTTGGGAAAATAATAACAGGAACAAATTATCTTTGGAAAACTTTGTGCTTTTGTAATATATCTATGAAAATAGTTTCTTCCAATGCCAAATCATAAACTAGTTATCTTACTAATAGTTTATCCATTTATTTTACTTGGTAATTCTTAATTAATTTTATACGAGAAATATTTACGTTCTAACTACGGTTTACACGTCCAATCCAAAACCACCCAAAAGAATCAACATCAACCACCCAGAAAAGAAAGTAAAACCTACACTATGCAATACAGGGGCACAGCTAACCAACCTAGAAATATGGGCTTATGCCCTTTACAAATTTTACATAAAATAAGAGGAAAATGTTTAGTTCCGAAATAATATGTGCAGTAACCAATTATCTATAATAAATAAGTAAAATAATTTAAACATTGAATTAAGTAATTTAAATCAAAGTTGGAGTCTCAGACTCGGTCCATCATCAAATCTAGCTAATACCTCAACGCCCGGTCGGAACGGTGCGTTTGCATTTCGCTAGGGCCCACAGACCGGTACGGTCATCGCCCAAAAAAATCAGTTTTAAATTCATTTTTCGAAAAACCAATTTGAAATCAAAATAAATAAAGTTTTGTAAAAAAATTTGGGCAGCATTTCCTCTATTTCGGGACAACCCAAAACTGGGAAATGCGCCAACCAAAAACCTGCAATTGTTCCAACCAGGAATAACCCAAAAATATATCCACAGAAATAATTTTTCCAACCACAGAACCTTCCCGAAATACCCGGGATTCCCGCAATCAACCAACAACATACAAATCTCAGCAGACAATATCAAAGAAAATGCTAACGTAGCTAACCGAACTACCACGTAGCTAACCGGATTTTTGAAGGGGAAACCGGGGACCGATATCATCATAGACTACCGAAAATAATGCGACAGGGCAGAGAATTTATACCTCGGGTGCTCGGCTAGAGCTCTCAGATGATATAAAGAGAATAAAATAAATCCAGCAGCGACGTCAACGCCGAAAACGCCGAAAATCAGTAATAGGGCAGGCTAGCCAGAAAAAGACGACGCAAAGAGCAGCGACGTCGGCGGACAGCGACGCTGTCAGCGTCGGGGTGACGCTGCCAGAGGGGAAGCTCGTGGGGAGCGCTGGTCGTCGGAGTAGGACCGCACGGGCGGACAAATCTGGACAGCGGGTCCGCTGCGGGGCGCCGAAGGGCAAAGGGCGCGGGAGGGCTGCCGCGAGAAGGGGCGAGACGGGGTCGGCGGCGGCCAAATACAGCCGGCCAGAGGGCGCGCGCGGAGGCGGGGCGTTTGCCGGACGCGGCCGCGGGGACAGCCGAGAAGGCTCGGCCGGCGCTCGGGGAGGGGTCGGCCCGCAGGAGAGGGGCCGCGGGACGCTGGCTCCGCCGGGGAAGTCGCGCGGTGGCGCGGGAACGGGGCCGCGCAGAGGGCTTCGCCGGAAGGGCGTCGGTGGCTAGGGCTTGGGGAGGGTTCTGTGGAAAACCCTTCCAGAGACAGAGAGGGATGATTGGTTTGCTTTGTGAGGAAAGAGAGAGAGAGTTTGATTTTCTATTCTCTGTGAAGAGCTCGTGGGTGAGGGAGAGAGTGGGAGAGGGATTAATATTGGGGGAGAGGGAGCTGCGGTTACGGGAAGGAAAAGGGGTGGCGTGTGTGGACAGGAGGGATTGGGGGTGTGAGTGAGAATAGGTAGCGTTTACCAAAACATGGGGAGTGGGTGCTGGTCCTACGGGACCAGCCCAGAAATTTATTTATTTATTATTTTTTTTATTTATATAACCAAGTCAAAACAAGATTTGGAAAAAGAATGGATTTGGGCTCAGGCCTGGGTCTGGGCTCGAAAATCAAAAAGCCTTGTTATTATAATTTTCAAAATTCTTTTTCACTCGAAAATATTTAATAATATTAATAATAATAATAATAATTTTGAAATACTAGTAATAATAATACCAAAACATTATTTAATAATTTAATTACAAACCATGGGTTTCACATCCGTCGCTAAACGGTCACTAGTCCGTCGCTAACTGGGTTTTTTGGGAAAAAAAATTGGCAGCACTTTCCCTGTTCACAAATATATGCATAAACCAAACCAATATATAATGCACACCAATTATCCAACAATCACACAGACCAAATATATAATGCACACCAATTATCCAAGAATCATATAGACCAAATATGCACATACGACATCCAAGAATCACAGACCAAACCAAATTAATAGAAAATAAATATCAATTATCCTAAAGAGTAACATAATATCCGGTGCTATAAGCCGATTATAGCACAATTAGTTCAAAGCTCTCACAAATAATCCAAATTTTCTTAATACAATATTTTAAGAAGGAGGAGGTCGATTGTCCGTTCCCGTATTCGACCGACGCATATACTCCTCCACAAGGTACGGAGGCAAGGCGTCGTAGACAGTGCTCGGAAGTCGGTGAAGCTGCTCTGGGGACATGAGATCCAGGAGTGCCGTCACAGCCGTAGGCGGTAGCACAGGGGCTTCAGGGTTGAAAGAAAGGTGGCCCACGGAAGACGGACCGACACCTGCAGTCGACGGACCAGTAGAAGACGGACGAGCATCATCAGCAGACGTACCGGCAGCAGCAGACGCCCCGGCAGCAGCAGACGCAGGCAGAAAGTGCGTGGCAAATTGCTCCCGCAAGGATGACACCGCCTCGTGCAGCTGCGTAAGCTGCGACCTAACATCATCGTCTGTCCGGGCCACGGGAGGAGGCGGTGTCGGTAGAAATTTCTGTGTCGCCATATGCAATGGCCCTAGGGAGCCGACTCCGTACAGGTACCCATTCTTAAAGCCGCCGACGGTATCTACGAACAAGTCGTTCCGAGCGGCCAAAGAAGAGGGCGTCCGGAAGGGCATCGTTTCACCGACATCCTCGGTGTCAGTTAACTGAGCCCGACTAAGGGCCTCACGATACGCAGCCTATCAAATGAATGTGTTTATATTATAAGATTTACCTAAGTTGTAATCTAAATTCTATGTTTCACTAAGTTAAGTGTGAATCCTAAGTTTACCTAAGTTATAGTCCGAATACTTTTAATTCTAACGTTAATCTCATAATCATAAGTACTTACATCAGTCTCCTTGGCCCTCTCGTCGACGAAGCTCCCGTCCTTCCGTCTTTTGTGCGTATGCTGGAAGACGTCGTGCATGGTGACCGATTCTGGCGCCCTTCCCTCCTTCACCGCCCGTTGGGCCTGCATACGAAATTTGCGTAGAAACTAATTAACTCCTTTAATTAATAATACCTAATTCGATAGTGAAATAAATTTACGGTTGCTCACCAAATCTGCAAGTGTCGCTGCGTGAGACCTTGATCCCCCCGTATGAAGGCCCACGGCAGATCGGTTCACCTTCGCCTTCTCCGATTTCTCCTTGTATGCAGGGTTATCCATCATGCCTAAGAGGTCCTCATAATAGTCCTGCCGGATCCAATTCGGCCTCGTATGCCCCATCTTTAGGTCATGAATCATATCCGTATCTTCTTCGAGCATGCGCTTCGGTAGGTCCTGCGGATCCCCTCCTCGCGATGGGGGGGCCACCAGTACGTTCTCTAACACAGAAAATTAATTATCACGTAATTTATAAAATGGTTGATTAAAGAATCACATAGACTTAACCAAAAAAATATAGATATATACCCTCAACTCGTCGAGCTAGATGTACTGCTCGGTTGGGGGCACCGACGTAAAGTTGAGGTAAGGACCGTGAAAGTTAGCCCTGATAATTTCTCCAAGGGCCCTGCCAACATTAAACGGAAAAAACCTACAAAGAAAAAACGACTGGATTATTAACTTGAATAAATAAAAGAAATTTAATAAATTAACTTAAATTTACTTACGAGGTCCCCGCGGGCCATAGCTTTCGTCGGAACTCGCCTCTCGGCCTCTCTGGTGCCGTCGGAGGATCCGCGGGTCCGCGTATGTACTCCCCAGTAACCGGATGGAACCGAGTATGGGGGTACTCCGGGGCCCACTGTGCAGTAACTGGGATATCCCCTGGTGGATCCGCTGCTGGTGGTTCCGATAGCGGATCGGATCCGCTAGCAGATCCGGACTGATGCCTCGATGAAGTGGTCGATCGAGGGCGGGATGCGTCTGTGCCCGGGGTACTCTCCGGGTCGGGCTCGCTCGATGGGGTCACATCCCGGGAACTCTGAATGCGACCACGACCACCAGCACCAGTACGACCACGACCACGACCCGCACCACCACCACCACCACCAGCACCACGACCAGCACCACGACCACGGCCAGCCATCATGACCTGTAAATAGAACACATAAACATAATTAACAATATGAAAGTGTAAATGGATATAAAAAACTAAACTAAAATATACATACCAGCAGTAGGGAGACGAGTGCCGCCGCGACGAAAAAGACTAGGAGTGCCATCTGCAATAAGTAAATAATCGAATGAAAAAAACATGAATTCACGTAATTGCTTTTATGAGGTCAAACTTAATTCACGTAATTGGAAGTATTTTTACTATACAACAATATTTAACCTAATCATCGTCTTCGTTCTTATCCTCGGCCTCGTCTTCATCATCATCCTCCTCATCCTCATCCTCATCCTTATCTTCATCGTCGATTTCATCTGTATCCTCATCCCCATCAAATTCTTCTTCTTCTTCTTCTACTTCTGCCTCAAAATTTGGGACAAGACGCCTCTTTCTCCCCTGGTTGACAGCTAAGTCTTGTGTATCAACCTCTTCCTCCCCTCTATTTTCCTCAACAATATCTTCAACATCCATTGTATCTGAGTGTTGTCCCAAGTATTGGGACTTTTCGATCTGGTCCTCTTGGTATGCTGGGTCTCCAACGTTGAATGTATTTCTAGATTTAATCTTGCATACTGCCCCCCAGTCAAATCGATCTCTATGACGCCTTGGGTAGCTTGTATAGTAGACTTGAACAGCCTGATTTGCTATTGCAAATGTATCGGACTCTCTATATCTCCTGCGATGATTTATATCGACGAATCCAAATTGTTTATCGATTCTCCAACCGATATTTGGTGTCGTATCGAACCACTCACATTTGAACATCACAATATGCATATCATATGGGCCAGTATATTGTAAATCTACAATATCCCGAAGCACTCCATAATAGTCAAAGTCCGGCTCGTCGTCATAGACGGTGCCTCTTATGCAAACACCGGAATCCTTGGTATTGATGCCGTCATTGATAAATTCGACATTTATAGCATTCTGAGTTGACTTAAACCTGAAGTCATTAACGACATAGCCTGGCCAAGTCTTTATTTGCTTCTTCGGTTCCAGTGCCAGATAACGAACACTCTCATGACTGAGTGTTGTTTCAGGCAATAAAACCTGTAAACAAATATTTATAATTTAAATGTTTCAGATTATATATTAATAATCTCAATTATAATCACAGTTACTTACGTATTTGCGAAACCATGACGGAAATATACAATCAACCTCTCTTTGAAGTCCCTCATCGGTAATATCGGGTCTCCTCATTTTGATTTCATCTCTAAATACACTATTAGAGAAAATAAGAATATATAAGTGTAGTCACTTACTTCATCAAATTCGAGATTATAACGATATTTAGTGTACTGACTTACTTCTCCAAATCTCTCACTTCTTGTATGTCACAGTTTAACAAGACATATCGGTGAGCGGCATCATACTCGTCGTCTGTCAACCACCGTCTTTTACTAGCCCCAATAGGCTTGCCCCTTACATTGAATATTCCTCCATCCTCAACGTCCTCGTCATTCCTTTGAGGTCTATTTCGATTTGTTTTAACATGAGTATCGAAATAAATGGAGCAGAAGTTTGAAACCTCTTCGATAAGATATGCTTCGCATATCGAAGCCTCTATATGAGCTTTGTTGCCAACTTTCTTCTTTAGATGGTGTAGGTATCTAGAGAGACAAATTATCTTGAGAATTAAGAAAGAATTTTAAAATAAATAGAAATTCAGCTTAAATTATATCGATATTTATGTACCTTTCAAATGGGTACATCCATCGATAATGAACAGATGCACCGACACGGGCTTCGTATGCTAGATGAATCGGTAGATGTTCTATGCTGTCGAAGAAGCCAGGAGGAAATATTTTCTCCAACTTGCAAATTGTTAAGATAATCTTCTCCTTAAGTTCAACCATGTGTTGCACAGTCAACTTAGTTGAGCAAATATCCCTAAAAAATATTGATAGTTCGGCCAACGGAACCCATACAGCAGAAGGCAACAACTCTTTCAAAGCAATGGACAGTAATCTTTCCATAAACACGTGGCAGTCATGACTCTTCATTCCCGTTAGCTTGCGTTCATTGAGGTCAACGCATCTAGACAAATTCGACACATAGCCGTCGGGAAATCTTAAAGTAGATACCCACTTGCAGATTATTAATCTATCTTCTTTGCTCAATGTGTATTGTGCTATCGGCTTACTTAATTGTCCAGCAGCTCCCCTTTGTATCAAGTTCAGATAAGGACGCTTGCATATCTCGGCAATGTCTTGTCTTGCTTTTGGATTGTCCTTCGTCTTTCCTTTAATGTCCATGATGGTATTGAAGACATTATCGAACACATTCTTTTCGATATGCATAACATCAAGATTATGCCTTATAAGATTATCTTTCCAATAAGGCAAGTCCCAGAAGATACTCCGTTTGGTCCAGTTATGGGTTTGTCCGAACCCATCGACAAGATTGTTCGATGGATACTAGTCACACTAGCGTTAATTACCTATAATTAACTTGACATCGATACGATTGTTCGATGGAGCTATATCCTAAATATCTAGTCTAAATTAACTTGGTTAGGATACTAGAGTGTCCTTATTATCTAGCAAGCACTACCTTAGTCTAGTCATACTAGCGTTAATTACCTATAATTCCTACCATGTCTACAATCACACATTACACCCCAAGCCGTCCTGCATGCTAATTATAATAGGCACATATATATATGTATATCACAGTTAGATGTATAGACCATGAACCCAAACACTGACTTATGCAGATGAAGAACTCGCACTGTCCTTGACACAGTGAACATATACACCATGAACCCAAACGCCATATTCATATTTACTAATCCAAACACCACCAAACTAATGGATAACACCCAATATGGATAACACATTATTTAGCCAATATATAAATTAGATGAATTTGATAAGCAAAGCCCCCCGCCGCCCCCGACCAAAGCCCGCCGTCCCAAGCCTGCCGCCCAGCCCCCGACGCCCCCGCCCCAAGCCCGCCGCCCAGCCCCCGACGCCCCCGCCCCAAGCCCGCCGCCCAGGCCCCGATGCCCCCGCCCCAAGCCAGCCGCCCAGCCCCCGACGCCCCCGCCCCAAGCCAGCCGCCCAGCCCCCGATGCCCCCGCCCCAAGCCCGAATGTCCCCAAGCCCGCCGCCTCCGTCCCAAGCCAGTCGCCCAGCCCCCGACGCCCCCGTCCCAAGCCAGCCGCCCAGCCCCCGACGCCCCCGCCCCAAGCCCGAATGTCCCCAAGCCTGCCGCCCCCGCTGCCCCTACGTCGACATCGCAACACAGAGAGAGAGAGAGAGAGAGGAGATTACCTTCGGGAGAGAGAGAGGAGAGGACGCCGTCGCCATTCACGAAGCCGCGCGCGAGAGAGAGAGAGAGAGAGAGGAGAAAGATTGAATTTGGGGAGAATGCCAAAAGTTCCCCCCGCCTTTTCATTTAAGTCTGGAACGCTCATTTAGCGACGGAATCGCGACTACGCAAAATCCGTCGCCAGGTAGTCGCTATTATTGATTATCCGACTGAATATTCGTCGCTATGTAGTCGAAGATATGTCCCGCCAATTATATACACAATTCTCGCCAAATAAATGACCACGTGACGACGACCGAAGATCCGTCGCTATAATACCGACACACTAGCGACGGATGTGCGACCATTTCTGCCCCTAAAATTAAAATAAAAAATGGCAAATGTTTGTGGTCGGTAATCAGTCGCTGAGCGGCCACGAAACCGTCGCTAATACCGACGGAATAATTCCGTCGCTAAACCTCCGTCGCTAAATGAGCGTATTTTGGTAGTGTATATGCGTATTTGTGTGTATATACATTGTATACATATATATTTATATATGTATTTGTGTGTGTATGTAAGTGTGTGAGTATATATATACATGTATATATGTAGATATGTGTATTTATATATATAGGTATATATGTATGTATTGTGTGTGTGTGTCCTGTGTCCTGTGTCCTGTGTTACAGAGTCGTGTCCGAAATAGGGTTAGGGTCCTGTCCCCTGCCCCCCTCCCCCCCTACCCCTGCACCCACCCACCCCTGCCCCCCTTCCCCCTACCCCCCTCGACAGCAAGACCCCCCCTTCCCTGCCCCCCTCTCCCTATCCCTACACCCACCCCAACCCTGCCCCCATCGACAGCAAGACCCCCCCACCCCCGGGTACCCCCACCCCTCCCCTCCACCCCTCGACAGTAAGACCCCCCCACCCCCCTGCACCCACCCCCACCCCTCCCTCCCCCCCTCGACAGCAAGACCACCCCAGCTAGGGTTAGGGTTCTCGTGTCCGTGTCTGTGTCTAGATAGCTAGGGCTAGGGTTAGGGTTTATCTGAGGAGGGTGGCTTCGTCGGAGGATGGAGGCGGCGAGTAGGGTGGCTTCGTCGGAGGAGGAAGGCGGCGAGGAAGGAGACTTCGTCGGAGGAGGGAGGCTGGTCGCCAGAGGGAGGGGTCAGCGGGCGAGCGGGGTCGCCGGGGGGAGAAGGGGAGGGTATCGCCGGAGGGAGGGGTCGCCGGAGGGGAGGGTTCGCCGGGGGGAGAGGGGAGAGGGGGATCGAGCGGGAAGAAAGAAATTTGGGTAAAAATTTGTGATTTCGATCGGGCCAGTTACCCTATATGAAATAAGTCAGCGACGTATAAAATATACGTCGCAAAATGTCGCAATACAGCGACGTAAAAAGTATGTCCGTCGCAAAACGTCGCCATTCAGCGACGTAATAAACACTACGTCGCTGAACGTCGCTACTCAGCGACGGTCAGCGACGTGTAACACTAGGAGTCGCTATAGGCAATTATCAGCGACTGCTTTTTCCGCCGTCGCTAATATACGTCGCTATTCTAGCAAATTTTAGTAGTGAACCAGTGAAGTTGAGCCAGGCAGTGTTTCTCACGGTCAGATCGTCAACGGAGTAAAGAAACAACCATCCACCGTCACAACCAAGATAAAAAAAACAACGTACGATTAGGGATTCCTTCTTAGGAGTTCCTCTTTGCATTCTCGTTTGTAGTCTTCACAGAAGTCCACTCTTAAGCTCACGACGCGATGTCGAACAATATCTACATGGTAATTGGACGCAGTACATGTCTACATGGATTTGAGTTTGGTTCGGGACAAGTTTGAGCTCGTTTGGTATAATCGGGTCTGCTAAAAAGTCAAAAGTCTTTAAAATTAATTAATTAAGCAAAAAATATGGTTTAAACCACAACTTGTCTTATTACCATACAAGGGACATAAAATATGGCTAGGCCATTCCAACCACGACTACATAGCCATGCCATAATTCACAGTCAACATGCGTTCCCAAACATAACCATGACTAAGGCTATATATAATAATAAATATTTATTTTAAAAATACGTAAAAATCCAAATATCTCTACATAATCCAAATAAATAATAAAAATAATTTAAAAAACCTGGGGGCTGCACACAGACTGTCAATGGCAAACTTGCTATTACTCGTCGGTGGGATCCAGCCATGAGTATTGAGCGGGATAGGCTTACCGAGGTCCCAATCTGGATTCGACTTCCTACTGCATCCATAATGAAGATTGCTAGTCTTGTTGGTACTCCACTGAAGACAGGGGCGGATCTAGGGGTGGGGTGGGGTGGGCTGGAGCCCACCCCAAAAAAAAATATTTACATTTTTTTCCATATAAAATTTTCTTTTCCTTTTTTTATATGGATTTATCTACTTCCAGTCCATCCAAATTTTTGTCAGCCCATCCTAGCTATAATTTCTGGATCCGCCCCTGACTGAAGATGGACGCCCTACTACGGTTTGACTAAGACTGACCTTCCCCACGGTCTTCATTGAAGTGTTCTCGAAAAGGGTCTAACTTAGACTAGCCTCGGGGCAGATCTGCTATCAGGTGATTGAGTGTGAATGGGTACCTATATGGTGCTCCGCATGTTGCTGTTTTGGACATTTTGTTAACTCGTGTACAATATCACAAGAGGGGGTAGCAGAAGATAAACATATTGGAATTGTGATCGAGGAGGGAAGAAGAAAATTACTTTTTTTTTTTTTTTTTTATCTATAATGATAGTGAGTAGATTGCACAACAAGTTCACGATGACTTCTAGACTTCAAGTCCCATCGAGAAGCTTAAGGAGCCAAGTCATCCAAACTTGGCAACTGGTTCGTGAGATGGACCATCCGACTGTAATCCATTGCCTATGGTTTAGTGGCATAGCCACCTGGTCCCCAAGGGTGCAGCTTCGCCCCCTGAAATTTCTATTTTTTTATACTAATTTCTTGAATATTACTGCAAAGAATTATTCAAAGTTTTACCAATAGTATCTGATATAACGACACATGACCTCCTTCCTCCCTGTAAAATTACCTTTCAACTCCTACTCTTAACAAACGGCATAGTGGGTGCTGATGCAGCAGTGAGGATGTTGGTAATAAAAACATTTTTTTTATTATTGATTTTGATTGTGCATTATTGATTTTATTTTGTATTCATCTTGTGTTGCGGTAATATTGCTTTGTTCTCTGTGTTATTTGATTTGGGTATGTTATTTTGTTGGTGTTATATATATATATATATATATATATATATATATATATATATATATATATATATATATATATATATATATATTGAGTTGTGGTTTTCGTTTTTATCAGGACATGTTAATGTTGTGGTAATTGTGCATTTTATGTTTTCTTTTTTGATCTGGGTGCGTTATTCGTGTGATAATGAGTTTGAGCCATTTTGGTTTCGTAGGTTTGAACCAATATTGAATTATTTTTGTAGTCTTTTGGATAGTATTGAGTTACTTTGGTTATTTTTTCTATGTTAGTTTGTTGAGAAATATTGAGTTACTTTGGGTTTTCTTTATTTTGGTACAGATAGTAAGAATTGCACTCTCTAAATAATATCCTGGTTACGTCGTTGCTGGGGTTGTTCACGGCGACTTCTAGACTAATATCGTCGTGAATGATCATGGGCTTCACGGGTGCATGGCTCGGAGAGGAAGAGGAGAGTAGTGAAAAATCAGGTACAACAAACTTGAAGTCGTGGTGATCCGTTTGGATTGGTAGGAGAAGATTGAGAGGAATAAGTGTATTTCTTTTATATTTAATAGTGAGACTTTTTCCGGATTTGACCCCATGTTTCCCTTATTACATTATATTTTTTTCTATTTTCTTTTTTTTGAGATGTTCGACGTAACGTACGGGACTTTGTGCACGATGCGTTGCATGCCAGTTGGACCAACTGTCCACGTCTCCCACACGGGTCGATCCCGAGACCGTTCACCTATACAAGGAGGTTATACCTCTCTTCACTACTACAAGAACCAGATGAGTTCGATATATTATGCTTTTTTTTTTCTTCGTAATTTTCTACATAAAATATCCTTCCTGTTTGCATTATCTTTTCTAGTTCTTATCTGTTTCCAACAACTTCATCATGTCCTATCATTATCATCTATTCATGGAATGTCTCAAAGTCAAAGTAAACAACTTACTATGTTACAACACAAATTGAATCCTTCCGGACCCTTAGATGTGTAAATCATGAAGAACTTTTACATGCAAATCGAATACCCAATATTGTACTTGAAACATGACATTACTTACACTAAAAATATTATATCGTATTTTCATGTTTTGCTTCTCCGAATTATTTTTCTCTCTCATTTCCTTCTTCTCCTTCTCTCTTATTTCTATGTATCTAATGAAGGATTGATCAGACACCGTTCCCTCCTCTTTTGCCCACTGCTAGCTATAGCTGATATGTTCTGATCCTATTTTATTATCATAGAAAATGGTACTTGAATATGCATTTTTCCCCTCAAAACAAAATTGAGATTTCAAAGATTTTGGTCTTGTTAACATGTGTCATGTGACACATGTTAAGGATAATTAATAGAATAATTTTTTTGGTTTTAAAAAATATCATTTAGATCCAATAAACAATTAACTATTTAAAATATTATTTTTAAAATTATTTTATTATGTCTAGATGATTTTTATAAATAAAAAAACTATTAATTGTTTATTGGATGCAGATGACAATTTTTAAAATAAAAAGTTGTTAATTACTTGTTCTTAACATGTGTTCTTAGGATATAATAAACAATACCCAAAAGATCCTTACTCAATTCACGCATATTTGACCAAAAATCCTAGAGGAACTCATGAGTTCTAATTTTAAAATTTCGGCCACTAATAGTCGTTGGATTACATGTCTCTCATTTTAATTTTTTTTTTCATGGACATAAAAAAAATAAAATAATAAGAATCTAAATATAAAAATAATACTATGTGTCATCACCCCCTATTACAAGTTGCTATTCGAGTTACTATTTGAGCTCCTGTAATCGAACTCATATTTGACCATGTACTTGGGGAATACAACTTCACAAACCTAGTTTTCTCAGGAACTTAAATGCTAATAGACCTAGTTAGGCTGACACACAGTAGTTTCATCTCCACCAAATAGTAATGCAGCTAAAGATCCATAATGGCAAAACAGTAGCAATGACTCTTCGTGGTCACACTAGTAACAGTCATATATGCATGGCATATGCCATTCTAATCACATAAATTATGGAAGTTACAAAGAGAGAGCACATATCCATGGGGGAGTTGTTATTTTCTTGACTGCCCTTTCCTTCTTATTCTTAAATGCATGCATTCCCTCAAAGCAAGGGGAATGCCAAAGTAGTGAGTGCATGCAACAGTCTTTATTTGCTCTCTTTCTTTCTTTTCTCTCTCTCTCTTTCAAGTGTCACACTGTCACATCTTATTTAAATGAAGCCTGCTGAGTGTTGTTGGTACCAAAGAAAAAGGAAAGAAGAAAAAGAAAGAGAATCTCAATAGAGCAAGGAAGCATGTGGTCATGCATAAGCAGCAAAGAAAGGACCTTTTACATGAAATGATGATAAAAGATGCTTCTGTTTAAAGCCACACCTCCCCTAGCTAGCTTGTCACTGACTTCCCCTGTCAAGAAAAGTGGATCATTGTCCCACACTAAATCTTCTCCTTCTTTGAAGGGTTAATTTCCCAATCAACATATCATGAGTGGTTTAATCATTGGATTGGCTACCATGCATCATTTACCAAGTCTATTCCAACAATGTGTTTTAAAAAACGGATCTGTGGTTGACCCGGTCAAGACAATAGGTCGGATCAAATTGTTTCAACCAGTGGTTAAACTACTGAATTTCTTATGGATATTAATTTATTTTTACAAAAATACTAATTTTTAAAAAATACCGGGTCAAATACTGAACCGGACCAGAAAAACAACCGGTTCACGGGTGAACCGGTTGAACCGTCCGGTCCGGTCCGATTTTTAAAACACTGCCAACAACCAAAAGCCTCATGCCAATTCTTCTTTAATTATTACCGGTATTTTTTTTATAACTCACACACACCTACAAAACCTTACATTTAGGGACTCAAATCTTGTCGACTCCGTCTGGCATGACGTTACTTTTTACATGAGCTACAAACGCTGGACACTATTACTAATATTCTAAAAATCCATCGTACCAGTCGATTCAATCGATTGGCCCGTGAATCGGTAAACTTTTCTGATCTGAGTTAGTGTTGATTCACTATTTTGTTTTAAATTGGTTATAAATGAATATTTCTGTAAAAGTCAAATGTCTAAAAGAGATTGAGCTTGGACCACTTAGGGCCTGTTTGGTTGGGTCCAACTGAGGTGAAAGTGGGGACTTTTGTGGGGTTTCACCGGATGTGAAGGAAGTTTCATTGTTTGGTTCGGCTGAGTAAATGGACTTAAAGTGGTTGATGGGACTGCTCCGCAGTCCCTGTCTCCTCCGAAAACTCTTGTTTGAGTTCCGCTCCATTTTTGCTTGAAGTCCATGAAAGTGGAGGAGGGAGACTCTTGAGAAACCGGAGAAGTGCTCGCTGGGTGCGCTCTTCCGCCGTCCGTTGCCGTATCTAGTGGTTTTCCTCCCTCTCTAGTGATTTTCCTCCCTAATCTAGTAAATTTTTTTCTGGATCTAGTAATTTTCTGCTCATTTCATCCCAATTTTTTCCGATCTACAATTTTTGGCAAAGATCTTCCATTTCTTGTATATTTTCTTATGGATCTAGTGATTTTCCTCCCCAATATCTGTCGATTTTGTTTTCTCTAGTATAAATCCGTCATTTTTTTTTATAGATCTGTCAAATTTGTCATTGTTCGACAAAATTTCATATGGCAAATAATTGGATATTGGGGAAAAAATCACTAGATTCTAATATTTGCTTATAGATCTGTCATTTTTTTCCAAAAAATTTGGGAAATAAATCAATTATTTGTAATATTTCATATGGCAAATTTCATATGTGATTTTCCTCCCCAATATCTGTCGATTTCTTTTCCTGTATAAATCTGTCATTTGTTATACATCTGTCGAATTTTTCATTATTCGACAAAATTTCATATGTAAAAAACGGGAAAAAATTGGGGAAAAATCACTACATAATGGGTCGATCTGTCAAATTTTGTTATGGATCTGTCACTTTTTTTACATATGAAATTTTGTATCGTATGTTGGAATGGAAAAAAAATATTGGGAAAAATATTGGAAAAAAATAATGTTTATAGGGTTGCCCGAGAGTACATTTTCCATCGGGCATGGCTACATAATTTCATGCAAGACAAGTAGTCTTGTAGCAATCGACTGCATTTTCTATCTTTGTAGCATGGTGCTGTTTTCTGTTAATTCAATGCTTCATCTATGCTTTTCATATCTTTGTAGCATGTCGTTCTACGTTGTTTTGAAAGGAAGAAAGCCAGGGGTGTACACAACCTGGCCTGAATGTCACATGCAAGTGAATGGGTTCAAAGGCGCTTGTTATTTCAAGTGCCGAGATTATGAGGAGGCAATGGGTTACTTCCACTCTAATTACAAGGATGAACGATGTGGAAATAAGGGGGAAGAAGTGTGCAATGGCCACCCATCGGCCATTATTGTCACTTTGGGTTTTCTAACATTACTTGTATCGATTTTAGTATG
Organism: Iris pallida; assembly: GCA_029216955.1. Classification (NCBI taxonomy): domain Eukaryota; kingdom Viridiplantae; phylum Streptophyta; class Magnoliopsida; order Asparagales; family Iridaceae; genus Iris; species Iris pallida. The sequence goes on from JANAVB010022000.1 coordinate 7,810,697, forward strand.
CATATATTTTATGTAGAACCAACTTATTTGTGTAGACCCAAGTTCTTTTTGTCTGCACCTATAATGTAATGACAATGTAATGACAATGGATATGTACTGTTTGGGTGCAGGAGTTGTCTTCGAATGAGCTACGAAGGTGCATCCTAATTACAAGCTAAAGTTGGTGGCCTCCCCTACCAATGTGGTGATGGACGGAGGTAGCCAACTTGTAGCCTAGTTTTAGACCATGATGAGGAAGGTGCAACCTTTGAGTCTAAAATGCCATTTCAGTCCCGACAACACAAATGAAGAAGGTGCCCCACGATGAGAACCAAAACTTGATGGCCTCCCCCACCAATTTGGTGATGGATGGAGGTAGCCAAGTTTTTAAATTGGCGATGATGAGTGGGATGGTGAATCCTTTGAGCCAATCACTTTTTTTTAGTCTTGTGTTTGGGTTTTTTTAACTGATTTCAGTTTTGATGAGTTTTGCTTTCTTGAAATCATATATATGGGCTGTGATGAGTTTTGATTTCTTGAAATCTTATATATGGGCTATGATGACAATGCATAACTTGGTGACTTCAATTTTTTCTGAATTTGGGGGCACTTTCTAATTCCTTGTATCTTCTTATTCCTTCCAGTTCTTATATAATATGTGGGCGATGATGAGAATGCATTATGGACTATGATGACTTGTGTTTCAATGTGAAACAAATAACAGTAATTTACATTTTTATGTTACGCAGCAATATGACATGTTCCCAGCAAATATGATACATGTGGCAATTTTATGTTACGCAGGAATTTACATTTTTGATATGTTCTTCGTATGATGATATTTTCGAAGAAAAATTTGCTACATTCTGAGCCCATAATGTTCTCCTGAACAGGTTTTAATTTTTTTTCAGATTTCATACTCTGAGTCCATAATGTCCTACATGTGGCTGGGAACATTTCCCATTGCTGGGAACATGTAATATTTGCTGGGAACATTTAAATATTTGCTGGGAACATGTCATATTTGCTGGGAACATGTCATCTTGCTGGTTTTCTATATCATATTTGTAGGGAACATGTATCATATTTGCAGAGTAAATGTATTCTTGCTGGTTTTCTATATCATGTTCCCTACAAATATGACATGTTCCCAACAAATATGATATAGAAAACCAGCAAATATGACATCTTCCCAGCGGACCCAGCGAGCACTTCTCCAGGTTCCTCAAGAGTCTCTCTTCTCCACTTTCATGGACTTCAAGCAAATTTGCTACATTCTGAGCCCATAATGTTCTCCTGAACAAGTTTTATTTATTTTCAGTTTTCATTCTCTGAGCCCATATTGTCCTTGTGAACAAGATTTTGTTTCGTTGTATCATATTGCTGGGAACATGTCATATTGCTGGGAACATTCCCCAGTCATGGGAACATGTAATATTTGCTGCGAACATGTCAATTTGCTGGGAAGATGTATCATATTTGCTGGAAACATGTATCATAGTTGCTGGGAACATGGATCATAGTTGCTGGGAACATGAATACTTGCTGGGAACATGTCATATATGTTGTGAACATGTGTTAATTTCTGGGAACATGTATCATATATGCTGGGAACATGTCATCTTGCTGCGAACATATATCATATTTGTTTGGAACATATAATCGATATCAATTTGCTGGGAACATGTCAATTTGCTGGGAAGATGTATCATATTTGTTGGGAAAATGTATCATATTGGCTGGAAAAATTTAATAGATATCAATTTGCTGGGAACATGTATCATATTTGTTTGGAACATGTATCATATTGGCTGGAAAAATTTATTAATAGATATCAATTTGCTGGGAACATGTCAATTTGCTGGGAACATGTTTCATAATTTTTTTGTGGGTAACCTTACCATTCTTCATGAGGGTGATTATATCACTTGCAATGTCCTAACCAAACACACGAAGTCCATCAATGCCACTTTCAAGTGGTCATCCAAACAAACTACATTGCAAGTGCCAACTTGCGGGGGGACAAAAAGTTTGCCAACCAAACACTTTTTGGAAGGTGGAATGTATTGTAACTCAAATGAGTTACAATCCCATGAAACTCCCACTTTCACACTTTCAAGCACCTACATCCAACCAAACAGGCCCTTAGATTAACTTATTAGTTGAATCGATTTGATCCGATCAAATGTCTTGTTCGGATCGATTTTTGGTCCGATTTTTAGAACACTGCTTATTACTCTAATATTTTTTTGTCTAAATAAATAAATATTATTTTATACGGTATACTTGTTTATAATAGCTATAAAAAAATTCTAGAAATATATAGTACAACAAAGACTGTTATCAAGTCACTTTTGGGCATTTATGGTGCTGCTTCATATCCGAAGGAGCACAATGACGATGGATTGGTTTTAAATTATCTCAAAATGATTGGTTAGGGATGATCTCAATACCTTATTTGCATGAAATTTCAGCCACACCAGCAGTTAGCTATTAATTTCCTTCACATTCCAAATGATTGATTAATTAGGACAGGATCAATGCCTTGTTATACATAGGGTTAGGCTACCAAACTAGCTTAGTTTAGGTAGCTTCTTGGTTTGCTGGCAATGGACTTCCCAATGGGAGGGGATAGAGTAGTACTTAAATCAGTGGCGGAACTGACCTCTAAAATTAGCGAAGGCTAAAATTTAGGTATAATTTTAGCGACTCGAGGACGCACAATAACAATGTACCACCTAAAATATTATTTTCTTAAATTTTTTTAATTACATAATTGTTTTATACTTCAAATTCAAATAAAAGAATAAAATATAACCAAAAAAAAATTTAAAAATATACTTTATAAAAAAATTTCACAAATTTTGACCGGGCTACATGTCGTGCCCAAGGATAGCCTCCCCCACTACTTCGAAGGAGGGTGGTGGTGGCCTAATTCCATGCCAGAGAGCTTAGTTTTTTTTTTTTTTTTAAATTTGTTTATTTATTTATTTTTGAGGATACATCCGATGAAGTTTCACATAAGAAATTGGACGGATTGCTTTTCCTTTGTAACATAAGAAAGAAAAGTGGAGGGAATGAAAAATGGACGGATTGCTTTCCTTTCTAACATAAGAAATTCAATTTCTCCAAAAGTGGAAGAAAACGTGAATGCTTACTAATTTACAATTATACTCTATAGTAATTATATTATTTATAAATTATTCAATGAAGTCAAATGGAAAATATATATATACTTTTTTTTTTCTTTCTTCACTTTTTTTCATACAAATAAGGGAAAATACGTCATTTCAATTTTTCATCCATCCTACCAAACACAAAGGAAGAAAAATGTCTTTCCTTTCCATATGGATGGAAAGTGTATCACTACCATTTTTCCTAATTCATTCTACTTTTTCATCCTTCCTACCAAAGGGGCCTATGCTTGGGTGGGCTGGAATGGACTAGGTGTGGACTGACTTTGGAGGGGGGCAAAATTTAAGGTGTCAGATCCGGTGCTAGCAGGAAAGCAATATGGGATCGCCATTTGACACTGTCAATAGGCGGTCACCGCCATTGGCCTGTCCAAATATTATTTTCGTTATGAAAATGATATTTTGCATGCGGTTTGTAACCGCGGACGTGACCGCCAGTGGACGTGACCGCCAGCCGACGTGGCGGCCAGCCGTTGGCTTTCTTGCTATCTCCAGGTCCCATTCGGACCATAAGGTCAATGACCGGCCGTCACGTCGGCCGATGGTCACGTTCGCTATTACAAATCGCGGACAACGTAGCAACTCCGTTTTGGATAGAGAGAACCCACTCCAACCTCTCTGTGTTCCGTCTTTGTCCACAATTTAATTGTTACCTCCTCCTTTTCCTTTTAACTTGATTGGACCACCTTGAATCTTTGTCAAGTCGACTAACAACATCCCTATTGGACAATTAATAGATAGTCATTTTGTTCTCAAACTAAATAAATTGAAAGCAAATACTTTTCAATGCGGGAGTGCTTGGTCCCTGCCTCAATAAGGACAAGCTACAATGCACGCACACGCATTCTCAAATTTGTCATTGCTACCTGTCCTATATAGACATGGAGACCTAGGGCTATTAGCAAAAGGTTAATTACTTTAATTCTATGATATTAGTAGGACATACTTTTTGTTGGAACTCTAAATCCCCATAATGAAACAATGATGTCAAGTATAATCTAGGAATGATAGACATACTTTTTCTTTGTTGGGATTTGAATAAAAAAAAAACATAGGAAGAGGTTGGTGTAGTGATTTGGAAGAATGGAACGATGACAAAGAGATGAGAGAATCCCGGGATCACGTGAGACAAATATGTCACTCACATGCATGGAATAACTATAGCAAGTAGATTAATAATGATACATTTTTTTATATTAGGTTATATTACTCAAATTTTGAGTTAAACAAACCTGCAAAAGAACATTTGGGAGAATGAAACACTCCGTAGATTCTTCTGGGCCATAAAAGTATTTCATTCTTGATCTGCTCCAGGCATAATCTCTTAATGTATTTTTCATTCATTTTTTCTAGGGCAGCTAACATTCCAAGTTGATCCAAACACAAACACACTACTTCTCTACTAATATAATGGAGCTTCAAAACGGCTCAATCTTAAGCCGTCTAAATTGTGTGTATTTTATCAACTATTTTGGTTTAAAAATTAAAAAAAAAAGTTCGGTAACCGTAGTTATTTTTTCAAGTAGTCTAAAATAAAATTAAAACCTAAAATCCTCCTAAATGCATGAATATGTATAAGTACTAAAATATTTTAGAATTTAAATTATATTTAAACTAACTAAATGATATTATCTAATTTAACACATATCCAAAAGTTTAAAAATATATTAATAATAAATTATAACAAAAATAAATTCAAATTATATTTAAAATATTATAACATAATTTAAATTTTATAGTTCAATTATATTGTAGATTTTTTAAGAGTAATGCTATTCGCATCACTCCTTATGTGGCAGCTGACGTGTCATGTTAAATAATATTATGTGTCATCTGACATAGCCGATGATATGGCAAATTTTAACCCAAAAAGTTAATTACCCAATTTTGTCCATGTTAATTTAATATTAATATTAATGTTAATTTAAAATTAAATTAAAATTAATTAATATTAATATTAATATTAATTAATGTTAATATTAATGTTGATTTTAATGTTAATATTAATATTATTGTTAATGTTAACGTTAATATTAAATTTAATGTTAATGTTAACATTAATTTTATGTTAATGTTAATTTTAATTTTAAAATTTGCCACGTCAGCTGCCACATCAACATGTTATGTCAGCTGCCACGTAAGGAGGGACGGTTTGGAGGTACAATTTGGAGAGACAAATAGTATTATTTATATAACGTGCAACGTACTTGAAAGTAACTAGTAATATAAAATGAGGATTAAATGGGTGTACCTTTTTATTGTTGATGAGTTTGAACCTACTTATCAAAAGTCAAAACGGAAAAAAGAACAAGTTTGAACCTGATCTCTATAATCAAATCTTGTAGCTCTTCAGTGATCTTTTATCCATTGACTTGGGCACTTCTACAAACTTAGTACGTAGATCATATATGGAGAGGTCAAGTAGATAGACCACCTTCTTCATGTTGTAGTGCAATATCATCTTTTATTTTGTCTGTGTAAATAACACAAGAAAAGTAGAAAAAATATAATCGATATTTTTTTTTAATCTGAAAAGCCCCTCAATGTAAGCAGAAATACTAGTCTTGGGACACGCACTGCATTATGCAATAAAAGAGGTCGACAATTTCCATTAAAATAAGAACAAAGCACATATATATATATATATATATATATATATATATATATATATATATATATATATATATATATATAGAGGAGAGGGAGAGAGAGAGATAGAGAGGGGTTATGACAGTTTTAATTAGATTAGTATGAAAGATTGAGTTAGTGGATGAGAAATAACCTTGTTTTATCCATAAATAATGAATTTTTTTAGGTAAAAACATATTACACAAAAATAATGGTACCCATAATATTTGAGTTATATATAAGGACCATCAGTTTAGATGCAATCAAATTTCAGATATAAATTTGTTAGCTTGTTTCGTTAGGATTTTATTAGACAAGTTATTTTGATTTTATTTATCAAGTTGAATATTTTGGAATTGTCAAGAAAAATGGTCTTGAATGCAATATGAGCATGTCAAGTCAAGATTGAAAATTTTGAGAGATTTTTTTAATTGGGAAGATTCCATACATATCCTAGTTTACCTCATAATCTTTTCTCCCATATATTTCGTCAACATATATATCATGTCCTTTTTGCAACCAACAAATATTTTGTGTTCTTCGACCCCTAATTATTTTTTATATTTGGCGTTCAAGGGTAAAGATGTGAAGTGGGCAGGGCGGCTAGAAGCCAGCCCTTGAACCATCTTGGTCAAAATCGTGTTAGGTCGGTCCAGGCAAGATCAACGTCCAAGACTAATCCGACCAACAAAATTTTCGGATCGAGCTGGGTTTGTGCATGGTTGTCCCCCAGACTCGAGGCCGACCTGGTCGACCAAATGGTCGAGTCGGATTTTGCTCCTAAATTTCAGTTGGATCGGACCGACAAGATCTAAAGCCTGTTCTTGCATCTCCCTGGGTCCCACCAGTATAGAAGGTTGGATTTTTTTTAAACCACTTTACCTCCCTTCGGCTATACATTATTATGAATTTTTATTTATTTATTTATTTTTGGGTTGGGAGGAGGGGGGTGATTTATTTTGTCAAATACCCCTCAACATCGTATTTTGGTCTTTTTAGAGGGGTTTTTTTTTTTTTTACCAAACTACCCCCATCTATTTAACCAATTTTGAAGGTTAATCAGGTCATTTGGTACCAGATAAATTCTATAAATACGAATTAATTCATCAAAATTTACAACAACAAAATTTTCTCGCATCTATTCTATTTGGTGAATTAGCTACTTTCTGGAGACCAAAGTGCAAAAAAAAAAAATCGAAAAAAGTCAGAGAATCAAATCGATGCACAATGTATTGTTTCTCCATCTATACATATGATGGTTATTGTCGAACATTTACCCGCTCGATTATCACAACTCACAAGTGTCGATGTCTTAGAACATATATAGTATCATGTGCTCATGTGCATGCCTTACTAAGGAAACAAGAGAGTATCAATATATAGTATTCAAACATTGTACTAGAACCATGTATTCCTCAAGAAGGTTCCGTATGATATATGCTCACTGATTGATATTATTCCAAACAAACTCTCGAGTCAGATCATGTTGCATGCTAAAGAGAGAGAGAGAGAGAGAGAGAGAGAGAGAGAGAGAGAGAGAGAGAGAGAGATATAGAGAAAGAGAGATGCTTGGCATGGCATGTGAGACTATAGCTACTTGCCACTCAGCAGCAAAGCAGAACCAAACGTACTTGATTTGTTTCTAAAGGAAGAGGGGACAAAGCATATATGCCGCAGAATTTCGTAGAAGACTACTTCAGTGCAGGCGAATATTAGTATTTTTTTTTATTCTCCTCTGATCATTAAGAACAAGCTCAACACAGATCGATATGGAGAGCAGCGGTATGTAGGAAAAAAAAATCTTAGCGGAGGCTGAGAGCATGAGCATGCGAGAAAGATGAATGAATACTTTCTAGTATTCTTTTAAGCCCGGACTACATTCCGGGCCAGTCCATCTTATACTCCGTCAGTGATGATCCATCTAAGTTAGAACTTTTTTTTTCACCGATATGTAGTCTTTTGTTCCGTCATATTCATAATAACTTATCCAATTGCATCTAATTTGAGTAAACTGTATAATTGATTACTATTCCGAGTAGTCGAACTTCATACCGTGACATGCATTTATGCGCCATAACCAGACGACAGTGCTCGATATATGATCAACTTATCAGTCTGAAGTATTCCTCGTGCATCTGATGGTAAAAAAAAATAGCGGAGGCTGAGAGCATGAGCATGCCAGAAAGATGAATGAATATTTTCTAGTATTTTTTTAAGCCCGGACTACATTCCGCGCCAGTCCATCTTATGCTCCGTCAGTGGTGATCCATCTAAGTTAGAACTTTTTTTTTTCCTTCCCGCTATGTAGAGTCTTTTGTTCCGTCATATTCATAATAACTTATCCAATTGCATCTAATTTGAGTAAACTGTATAATTGATTACTATTCTGAGTAGTCGAACTTGAATTCATACCGTGACATGCATTTATGCGCCATAACCAGACGACAGTGCTCGATCTATGATCAACTGATCAGTCTGAAGTATTCCTCGTGCATCGGATGGTAAAAAAAAAAAACTTAGCGGAGGTTGAGAGCCTGAGCATGCCAGAAAGATGAATATTTTCTAGTATTTTTTTAAAGCTCGGACTACATTCCGGGCCAGTCCATCTTATGCTCCGTCAGTGGTGATCCATCTAAGTTAGAACATTTTTTCCCCGATATGTAGAGTATTTTGTTCCGTCATATTCATAATAACTTATCCAATTGCATCTAATTTGAGGAAACTGTATAATTGATTACTATTTCGAGTAGTCCAACTTCATACCGTGACATGCATTTATGCGCCATACCCAGACGACAGTGCTCAATCTATGTTCAACTTATCAGTCTGTAGTATTCCTCGCGCATCTGATGGTAAAAAAAAAAAAACTTGGAACTCAACACAGGTATCCAAATTCTGAGTACCCATATTAACTGATAACTGGACAATTTGTGACCGAATTTCAGGGATGTGGATCCCTCTATGCCACCGATCTGGCTAAAATACTTATTAGGAAGGACTATTCATTTTGCCTGGACTTTGCACCATTTGATGGACATGGCCAAATATCTTGATATTCTGATGTAGTAGCATGAATTCTAACATGTACTTGTCACAGCCATCCTTGTTCACAGCCACCCATGTTGACAGTGTTGGTGTTTCCTTTGGGAACTTTTAGTCTCATATTGAAAAACTACCAAAGTGTTTACCTCAATGTATAGCTATGCTTGTGTTGGAGTATGCACATGGAGTATGGTGGTCCACGTTGGTTGATTTTCCTAGAGGGTTGAGTATAAATCACAAAACAAACCTTTGTTTTGTCACCAACTTTGGTGCTTTGATGACGCACTTAGCACGACATCATCGTCGCAGGGCGCTCTTGCGCTCTTTCAGCATGGCGCTCGCGTGCTCCTTTTTTGTGCAGGTATTCGTCTATACGACTAAACGCTAGACGCATAAGCCTAGTTGCTTTCCACACTGTCAATATGGGGCGTGGGCGGCGCACGTTGCTCTGTCAGTCGATGGCATGAGCAGCGTAGGCGGTGCTGTCGACGTGAGACACGCTACTATGTGGGCGACTGTGTCGGTGGATAAGAGCCGAATTTGGTGGAATTTGGTTGGCCGACGCGTATAGACGCATAAGCATTCTTATACGCCCATGGGTGTCAGCATGCTCTATATAAAGAGTATAACTCTTCAGAGTTGGAGAGGATAAGAGAGAGAAACCGAGAGCCACAAATCATTCCAGAAGGGTCTATGCGCCTTTGCTGCAGCTGCCAATGCCCATAGGCACATAGAGCTTATCAAGCTCATTTGGAGTTCCAAAGTTGATTCAAGGGTGGCGTAGAGCGTTCTAGAGGTTCATTCTTGAACTTTTTGGTTCCTGGGAGAAGATCAAGAGTAGGCCGAATCTTGCTTTGAGTAACGGTGACTTGTTCACTCCAGCGAGGAGTTTCTCTTTGTATTTTCTTTTGTTCTTTGTATTATATCTCATTATAGCGACTGCGGACGTAAAGAGAAGAACACTTTTTCATTTGTTGATGTATTTTGCATTTTCTTGAAGTCGGTTTGTAACCTTTGTTAATGCTTCATTTGAGTTGGCTAGTTTGTCTTGCGAAAACTCTATGCCTCTCTTGGTGTTGGCAAGAGTGCGGACTTTGTCTTGCAAAAACTCTTTGCCTTCCTTGGATCTCTCATATCCTAGGTCACATCGGGACTAACAGACAGTCTCTAGGCATGTCATTTTGAGCGGATTAATTTATATAATGTTGTACCACTGAGTGAATCCAATTCTACGAGATTGAGATTATATAAATATTAGCCCTCAATATCAGCTTAGAGTTTTGATGTATTGACACGAATTTTAACTATGAAAAAATTCTACCAAAATAAGTCACAATAGCGACGTATTCAACGACTACAAAACCAGATAGTCATTGTATCAGAGAGCTATAATTATATCAGATAGTTTCTATATCGTTCATTATGGTTGGTTATGTATTGTAACATATTTGGGTTTTTTCTTATGTTCTGTCTATGTATTATTATGTAATATATTTATGTATATGATATATTTGTTATTCCTGAAACAGATCATTAGATGGAAATTGCGATCTCTTACTTCGAGAGAGACGAAAAATTCGTTCTTCTAAGAGAGATAAAAATTCGTTCTCAACCGAAGTTGATGCAACGAAGATGAATATCCGTTCTCAAACGAGGTTGATGCAACGAAGATAAATATTCGTTCTCAACCGACTTGATGCAACGAAGATGAATATTCGTTCTCAACCGAAGTTGATGCAACGAAGATGGATATTCGTTCTTAACCGAAGTTGATGCAACGATGATGGATACTCGTTCTCAACCGATGCTAATGCAATTACATTGCTGGGGTGATAAAGATCACCGTTGCTCAAAGCAAAATTTGCTCTATTGCGATCTACTCCCAGGAACCAGCAAGTTCGAAAGAACTTCTGGAACGCTCGCTGTCACTACCTTTCACGAACTCGAAGAACTCTAATGGCAGCGACAGTAGAACTCTCTTCGTCTCTTTATTTTAGCGTAAAAATTCTCAATAAAGGCAGAAAGAGAGTATTTATAGAGAAGGACCGAAATCCTAATCCTAATCCTGGTCGTAACTGATTACAAAAAGATAGAAGCAAATAATGGAAAGATATGAATGAATTAAATTATAATTCCACAAAATATGGATCTTATAAATAATTGACTCAATCTTTCCATAACCGTTCAGACCTTCCAATCAGCCACATCGAGCGCCACCTGCGCCCCTTAGCCCACTTAGCCTGTCAGCTCGCGAGCAACCGCGCAGCAGCATAGCAACGCGACAGCAGCACAAGTGCACAGGCGCACAGCGCAGCACCGCACGCGCACAGCACAATACCGCAAGGATGCGGGCTCTTGCGCAGTTCCTATGCGTGCAGCTGTGCAGCTCCTGGGCGTGCACCTGCGTGGCCCCTGTGCATGCACCTATGCATGCGACTCGCACAGAGACGAGCGCACGAGCGCATCAACTGCGCACAAGACGCCTTGCACCGATGCTGATATGCTAAGTACAAAGTACGCCAACAAAGTGCCACTTTGCGCACTTGAGCCCGAGTTTGAGTCCGAGTCTGAGTCGCTAAGCCCCTTCGGGGCTTAGCTAAATAAGAAAATTATGCCATGAGCTTGACAAAAAGCATTAATGCTTCTTTGTTTGTTCAGCCTTCTTTCCACTAGAAAAATGCCCCCACATGGCACCTATGTGTCTTTTCACACTTCTTGTGATCTCTCAACAAAGGCAAAGCTTTATGTAGAGATACCATCCATTTGGCTTTTCCAATGTGGAACTATCTTTCTAGTATCTAAAGCAAAACACCAACAACAACAAGCAAAAACACCAACAATCTTCCACATATCTCTATATATGGTTTGAATGTTCCCTACAGTGACTGTCCATCATGCATTAGGATAGATGTTGCTACGACTTGAATCTTTTCGCATGGGTTAAATGACAGCATGATACAAGAATGGACTAAGCCTTGAATTCTGTACTATAACCGCAATTTTTTTCACTCACATAATGACATCAACTGCGCTTCTGACTGCACATTAAAGGCCTTGTGCCAGCCTGGTTTCGGTATATATATTTTGGGTGTCTACAAGATTTTCCTCAGGAGACGGCCTACATCTTTATCCATACACTTTAGGTGAGTTCTTTTAAAGAGTCTTTGGCATAAAGTAATTTGCTTCCTTATGGTGCTACACCGCTATGACATGGCCCGAAGCTGAGACCCTGTCTCGTGCGGTGTCATACCACGTATAGCATGAAGCCCAGCCTCTTTGTAGTACCAAACTACTAAGCATGAAGCCTTTTGCTTCTTTGCGGTGTTATGCCGCCGTGACATTGCTTGCAAAGTCGAGGCACTGCCTCATGTGGTGTCACCCCACTACCAAAATACAGTGAATTGGCGACGGAAGTTTAGCGACGGATTATGTCCATTGCTAATAGCGACGGACAACCGACTAATTATCGACGGTTTACCGTCGAATAGCCGCTAATAAATTTTTTTAATTTTAAGGGCGAAACTCGGTCGCCAATCCGTCGCTAAATTGTCAAAAATATAGCGACGGAAAAAATGGCATCGCTAGGTCGTCGCATATTTGTCAAAATTTGGTAGAAAAATGTTGAAAAAAATTGGCACAAAATTTGACGACCAGGCAGCGACGGATAGTCCGTCGGCCAACTAAAGGGGGTATAGCGACGAATTAGCGACGGATATATCCATCGCTAAATATCCAGCCCTAACTTAAAATGAACCGACGGTGGAAAACTTTTTATTACTCCCAAAATTTTCTCTCATCTCTCTCTTTCTCTTTTTCTCTCTCGGGGTGGGGGTCACAGAGGGGGGCCGGGGGTGTGGGTCTGCGGGTGGTGGTCGGCGGTGGTGGGGATGGGGGTCGCGCGGGAGGGGGTGGGGGGTAGGGGAGCGGAGGAGGCCGCGGGTGTGGGTCTGCGGGTGGGGGTGGGGGTCGCAGGGGGGATAGGGGAGCGGAGGGGGCCGGGGGTGTGGGTCTGCGGGTGTGGGTCGGCGGTGGTGGGGGTGGGGGTCGCGGGTGGGGGGGGTAGGGCAGCAGTGGTATGTTTATATTTTCATTATGTATGTTCTATCACATGAATTGGCTGTTATCACATATATGTAGCTTTATGTCAATATAAACTTTTCTGGTTGCAAGTTCCGTGTCTTGAACTTGAAGCCTTAAAGTGTCTTTGTGGTATTAATGGTTCCTTATAGCATGTTGTGGCCCTGCCTTTTTTCTGACTCCTGTATTAGACAATCTTTGTCTCTTGTCACTTGATAACATATTTTGTTATATGGTATGTTGCAATTAGATATTTGTACTTCATTGGTATCTGTTTTAATACTATTTGTTATGACATATTGCTGTGTTGCTAATACAATTGTGTGCTTTAATCAGTTCATGACACTAGCACTGAAAAATATCTTATTGTTTAGCTAACTAGATTCTATGATGTGTACTGATTCAGAATAAATCTACAGTAATGGGATAGTTGTCTTCCTTTTTAGGAGTCCTGGTTTGACATACCACTTGGTTTAGTTTTTGTGGTCTGTTTCACGTAGTATGATGTTAGCTTCACGCCATGGTATGACATACCTGTCACTCCCTGTTCCTGGAATACGTAAATTTTGATTTTTCTATATATGGTATCTGGCACCTGTATCTTGATTGCATGTATCCTGTATTTGCACGTGGCCATTGCATGGAACAGTATCTCGTCACGGAATAGCGTGCCATCCCTTATTCTTGTTTGGTTGTAGGCGTGGTTCACTATTTCGATAATAGGATTTCTGGATCGTGATGTGGTTAGGGTTTTATTTATTTAATTAATTTGATTAATTGTTGCATGTAGCCTTTAAGCATGTCATTAGTCATATGGTTAAGAGCATGCTAAAGATTATGGTTTTTTTGAGTCAACCCAACCCCTATATATATTATCTTCCTCTCTCTCTCTCCTTATTCACTCTTTCATTTATTTTCCTCAAACAACTTTTAGGCAAGTACATCTTGCACCAAATGGAGAGATTTGCATTTTTCATTCTTAATTTTTTTTCCTTTGATATTATTTGTCTATATTGTTCTTCTCTTCATTCTCTACAAGTTTAGTTCTTGGAGTTTTTGATTTTAATGGCTAGTTTTGTGTAGATCTAAGTTAACTTTATTTCAATTTTCTTGGGTTTTGATCTATCAAACTTACTTGTTTTCGAAATCTAGTTGTTCTATGTTGTAGAGAATTTTGTTCTACCCATTTGACCTATGGAAGTCCAATTTCCGACTTAAATCAGAGGATGGACGGAGCTCGGAAGCCATGGCTTCCATGGCCCATCTTCTCGGATTTTAGAGAAGATGAGCAGTGAGCTTGGGCCACATGAAGTCATGCGAACTTTATTGCTTGGTCGCATACAGCTTGGCCGCATGAGCTTGGCCGTATGAAGTCCTGCGGACTTCATTGCTTGGCCGCATCCACCCTTTATCGCATGAAGTCATGCAGACTTCATTGCTTGGCCGCATGAGCTTGGGCCACATGAAGTCCTGCGAACTTCATTGCTGGGCCGCATGACCCTTGGCTGCATGCTGCTTGGCCTCATGCAGCGTGGCCGCATGAGTCGGCCGCATGCAGCTTGGCCGCCTGGGACTCCTGCCGTATGGCACCCCATCGACTCTTGCCGCATGGCACCCCATCGACTCTGGCCGCATGATCCCCCATCGATTCTTGCCGCATGGCACCCCATCGACTCTTGCCGTATGGCACCCCATCGACTCTTGTCCTATGGGTTCCGTCGACTCTGGCCGCATGAGAAGATGGACACCCATCCACCCTTGGTCGTATAGTACCTATTTTGGCTATTTTGGCTGTTTTATGCCTTTTTGGTTGATTTGTGGCCAGAATTTCTCCCAACTCCCAACATGAATGTTATAGATCTTTGTCTTGGCTTCAAAAATCTTCATGTCTCACTTCAACCAGATTTCATATGTGACTTTTATGTCACGAGGGGTCCGTGTGACTTCCCGACTTGATCGCGTTCCTGATTTGATTACCTGTATACGTGCTGGTACATTTTCTAAGTATGTATTAAGATACAATATTAGTATGCACTGCGGTGCTAATTAATAAGTGCACTGAGGTGTGACTCTACGTGCTAATTGATCATTCGTGTTATATGTCAATATATGTGTACCTTCCAGCACAATCATGGTAATTGGTCAGTAATAGTGTCGTGGTATGTTGATTGTTGTTTGATGCATTATACTAAGCATGGATCTAGATTTGGGACTCCTTGAGCCGAAGTGGATTCATACTTAGGATACACGTACTATGGTATGACATATAGGAGGATGACCATGCGACCACGACATGTAACTCCAATATCAAGATAGGGTTAACCTAAGCAACTTAAATCGGTAGAAGCATTGGAAGGGAACAAAATCTCGATATTATCCCATACTAGCCACCACAGGTCCAGTCCTGATGTGTCGGGTTGGCCGCCACGGATATGATTTCATTCTCCTATAGCGGATGACTATATTTGACTCCTATGTGCTATATGTTATATGTTTCAGCACGGTAGCCTTACGGGGGACAGATGCATAATCAATGTGCTACGCGTATATATATATATATATATATATATATATATATATATATATATATATATATATATATATATATATATATATAATGGTTTGACTAGCCTATTGGGTTGACACGATCTGAGGATTCCAATAATTTGCATTACTGGGATAATCCAGACAAATCATAGAAAGCCGTAGGATTGATTGGCCGCTTGTAAGCCGACTTATTTGTGATATATTTTCTTCTATTAGCAATTGAAGAACATGGACTATCGTGGTGCGTGGTCCAACCCATTTCCTTGTTCGGTTGTTGTGTTGGGCTATTATGCTGCGATAGGCTATGGACCGAAGTTGCGATCAGAAGCCCTTCACCTGACCATGGTTATAGGATATATCTTATCTCGGTACGATATTGGCACCGTTTGTCCTTGTTTGGTTGTAAAGGTGTCGTATTGTCTCGATGATATGGTATAAGCCTATAACTCTTGAATCAGGTCTTATTATTACGCTTGGGTTTTATCTCACTCTTTTGTGCTTCCTTATGGTACTTGCTATTCGGGGCCTGACCCCGCTGGTTTTGTTTGGCTAGATCTCGTAGCAGCGCCAGAGGACACAGCCTTCTACCTGAACAATGGTGTACACCAGGAGTATGGGCGCTAGGGACCATGAGTGGGTTTCTTCTTCACTGCTCTGATATCGTCTATTTTGTACTTGGCGTTTAGCCACCGGCACCTGTTTAGTCGGCAGTTCTGGACATTCAGTTCCTCACATAATTATAATTAAATCAAACTGCAGCTGACTATGGTTATGTACTATTGACTCTCGGTACTAGCTTATCATTTTGTATAGCTAGGCTCATGAATCATTTTGATGAAGCGTCGGGGACGCCTTACTGCTTTGTCGTATATGATCATTATTTACTGCTTCTTGTTTTGATTGATTGAGACATAGATGCTCTATGAGACCATAGGACACTTGATTGTAGCATGTACCCCCTAGTCTCTTGACAGTCACGATCGCCGTATGACGTTTATATACCTCATATGGAGTAGATGGCCTAGTCCGTCTCAGTATTCCGGTACTGGGGCGTGACAATACCACTCGGTATCTGACTATTTCTATGAGTATCAATATCATACTATTTATATGAGTATCGGTATCAGTATCGATATCGGACTATTTCTATGAGTATCGAAATCGGACTATTTCTATGAGTATCGGTATCGGTATCAGACTATTTCTATGAGTATCGGTATCAGTATCGAAGTAGTTTAGAGTATCGGTATCGGTATCGGTATCTGTCATGTCCCAGGACCAGAATACTGGCAAGTGGGGATGGACATGGCCAGCTACGCAATACCAAAGTACACCAGTACTCTAAAATTACGTATAAGCTATCAAGACATGGGGGTTACTTCTACAAGCCAACAGTCGATCCTAGGTTAAAATAATCCTAGGTATCTCAATCACAAGCAATTTTATAAGGTACAAGAAGTATGATCATCAGACATACAATAGTAAAGCATCCCAAACCATATATACATGGATGATCATGAAGCTAGTAATACAAAATGGAGAAACTAGCAAGAGTATTAGTCATACATGATAGCTCTAGCTGCAGTCTAGAATACGCACATCATGTTTATGCCCGTAGGCTAAATATCAAGGACCAAAATACGAGCTAAACACGTGCTCGGAGGCTAAACACCACAAAAGAATAATATACATAACCAGTGGGAGAATAAAATGAGAAACCCACTTGGGTACTCTGGTGCTCTGGATGGTCACCGTCGAGTATATGGTACGGAAGATCCTCTGGACTTCTCTATCAGATCTGGCCAAATAAAACCAGTGGGGTCAGACCCCCAATAGCAAGTACCACAAAGGAAGCCAAACTATGAACTAAAACCAGCAATCGCTAACACCAACAATTAGAGATACAAATGAGTAAGGGCAGATCGAGACTCGTGCACTACCAATGCACTTATCCCGAACATAGAAAGACAATAAGTAAGCATTTTGGAGCATAAAGTAATTATCATGCAACATAATATAAAGTGTAGACATGTTAAGTAAATAGAAGCTTGAGAATATGTAAAAGCAATTAAACATGTGAACTTGTGAGATAGCCGGGTCATAAGAGCATAGTGACCCAGCATAGGGAGTCATGTATAGCTTGTGAGATAATTAAACATGTGAGCATGTAAGAATTATATAGAAAGACAATGAAAGTGGACTTAGGAACTAATTCGGAAGTCAAGTTACAACCCTTAAACAAAACAAGAACTTGGGTTGTAACCCTTCTCCTGAACAGAACTTAGTCTCTGATCATTGTATAGCATAAAGATCATGTATAGAATGTGAGTACTGAATAGGACAACAAATGATAAGATGACTTAGGAACTATTCTGGAAGCCAAGTTACAACCCGTAAACCAAATAAGGACCGGAGTTGTAACCCTTCTCCTGAACAGAACTTAGCCTCTGATCATTGCATAGCATAAAGATTATGTATAGAATGTGAGTTCTGAATAGGACGACAAATGATAAGTTGACTTAGGAACTATTCTGGAAGCCAAGTTACAATCCTTAAACCAAACAAGGACCGGGGTTGTAACCCTTCTCCTGAACAGAACTTAGCCTCCGATCATTTATCGACAAGGTAAAGCATAAACCAAAGTGTACTAAAATAAACATACGGACACTGCCTAGACAAAACTAGACTGGACTAGACTGACTCCATCCATCAATCACGGCCAAGCAATGAGTACGGCTTGATACTTTAACTAACTAGGGTTATCACAAGCCTAGTTACTAACAAGTTGCAAAGATATTTCCAAGTCCAATTACCTGTCTGCTGCTGTCGAAGTGACCCAACAAAAGAAAACAAGTATAGCAGACACACTGCAGTAAGATACATGTGTCCTAAGGAGGTGTCCCACTCGACGGTGAGCTGGAAATGTGCTCATCATGACAGATAGCTCCAAATCCCATGTGTGTGTGTGTGTGTGTGTATATATATATATATATATATATATATATATATATATATATATATATATATATATAAGGCCAAGATCAAACGGGCAGAGGTAACTGGAAAAGTCTCTTCATGAACTACTTGATCAATCTAGTCATTAATCCTAGCCAGATTCAGTATGAATCCCTGACCATGGTCATCAGGAATCCATGACTTAGACATGATGCAATGCAGAACATGTAGCTTGTACAAACACACTCAAGAGAAACACCCACGGTGTCCAAATCATTCATTACTTGTAAGCCAATAAAGCCGTCGCAACAGCATTCATGGTTCATGTCATGTCATATTACTTGTCTGGAGTGCACCACGACGGGTCACTATCATGTTAAGGATACTTGTTAGGGGTGCGCCGCGATGGGCCACAATCATGTTAAGCAAAGAAGTGACATGTGACTTGAGTGCAACGCAACGGGTCACTATCGTGTTAAGCAAAGAAAAAACATATATTATGAGTGCACCACAATGGATCACTATCATGTTAAGAAAAATAATGAAGACATAAATCATGAGTGCCCCACAACGGGTCACTATCATGTTAAGCAATCATAGACGTAAGAAAGCTTGTAGATAGATCTCGATAAAAGGTGCATCATAACATAAGAGAATGAATAAATGAGGTGACTACTTGGCCTAATACACCAATCGAATCTTTACTAGTATTAAGGGTATGAGAGGGGTACAATCATTCTCTAACTGTACAATATTATCAAATCATGTTAAAAATTTATTTATTAAAGAAATATCAAGCTATTAAGTAGGGTCGTCGGTCGAGATAGAAAACAAGCAATGCATTCATAAGCTCCATATCAAGAATGAAAGAAACTTGCATAAAATAGTTGGTAACATATTCTTGAAGCCAAGGAAAAGAACTACAGCTTTCATGTTGGGAGTTGGGAGAAATTCTGGCCACAAATCAGCCAGAAAGGGCATAAAACAGCCAAAATAGGCACTATGCGGCCAAGGGTGGATGGGTTCCCATCTTTCCATTCGGCCAGAGTCGATGGGTGCCCATACGGCAAGAGTCGATGGGGTGCCATGCGGCAAGAATCAATAGGGTGCCATGCGGCAAGAGTCCTTGGGTGCCCATCTTCTCATGCGACCAGAGTCGATGGGTGCCCATGCGGCAAGTGTCGATGGGGTGCCATGCGGCAAGAATCAATGGGGTACCATGCGGCAAGAGTCGATGGGTGCCCATCTTCTCATGCGGCCAGAGTCGATGGGTGCCCATGCGGCAGAGTCGATGGGGTGCCATGCGGCAGAGTCCCATGCGGCCAGAGTCGATGGGTGCCCCTGCGACAGAGTCGATGGGTGCCCATCTCCTCAAAAATCCGAGAAAGATGGCCTTGGAACCCATAGTTTCCAAGCTCCATAAAACCTTCACTATAAGTCCAAATTTGGACTTCTATAGGTCATAATGGGGTAGAACGAAATTTTCTACAACATAGAACAATCAAAACTTGAAAATAATAAAGTTTGGTAGATCAAATCCAAGAAAACAAAAAATTAAGTAAACTTAGATCTACAAGAATTTATCCACCAAAATGAAAAATACTAAGTTCTAAAGATGCTTAGAATCATGTAAGGAAGAGTTTAGAACAAACAAAATAATATTTGTCCAACATTTGGCAAGATGTACTTGCCTTCGGTTGGAGGAGAAAATGAAGAGGAAGAAGATGAAGAGAATAAAAATAATGGAGGGGAGAGAGAGAAGTTGGTTTTTATATAAAACCCTTCTCATCTCAAATCAATTAAACCAAACCAAGCCAAACCAAGTTGAACCAAACCAAATTAAACCAAGTCAAAATTAAATCAAAGCTAGGCTAAGAAAGACAAGCCAAAATATGGGTCACTTGACAAAGGCCAAAATTCTGTATACGTACATTGAAAATATGTATAACGGAAAACGGGAGTGACAGGCATGCCGTTGGCATACAAGGGTATACTGACGATATGCCGGTCAAGAAGAAAATCTATAAGTTGGAAAAAATTTCAAAGCATGTCGAAAATCAAGAAAATACAAAACACAGTACAAAAATACGTATCCGTATATAAATATCAATACAGTGAGACGAGTCTCACAGTATCGTACTATTTCTATGAGTATCGGCATCGGATCGGTATTAGACTATTTATATGAGTATCAGTATCGGATCGGTATCGAATTATTTCTATGAGTATCGGTATCGGATCAGTATCGGACTATTTCTATAAGTATCAGTATCGGTATCGGACTATTTCTATGAGTATCGGTATCAGACTATTTCTATGAGTATCAGTATCGGTATCGGACTATTTCTATGAGTGTCGGTATCGGTATCAGACTATTTCTATGAGTATCAGTATCAGTATCGAACTAATTATGTTTAGTTTGTCTTACGATACAGATTTTTACATCCAATCTGCGATGGATATATCGTTACTTCGTTGATCGTACATGGATGTACAAACAACAACACGAGAGCAGAATAGGTGTGAGTGACGATTTTCAGACAGGCGTGGAAGTGTTTCTTAAGTATGCCATGAAAAAGCTCAGTACATCGACGGTAACAAAATCAAGTATCCATGTGGTAATTGTCGCAATAGACGTTATGTCACTTTCCGTTCCCAAAATACGTATTTTTATACGTGTACTGCTTGAATAAATTTATTTAGTATTTATCATGCGTTTTGTTCTGTATTTAAATTCTTCAATTTCGTACTTATTAATTTTTTTGTATTTTATTTTCTGCTTTTGCTTTAGCTCTTGGTTTAATCTGTTCATTAAACCAATCGGGTTTAGCTTGGTTCATCATGATAAGGAGTGGATGGCTTAGATCTTGTAGTATGGAATGGGTGGTGGAGATCTTGACTTGGGCTAGATATTAATACCTTCTTTACTTTTCTCTCTCTTCATTACTCTCATTTACTTCTTCTTCAACCTCCATTACTCTTCCACCAACCTAGAGAGCTAGGCAAGTACCACTTGCTTCTTGATGGATCTCAAATTTTGTTGCTCTATTATCTTTCTCTCGAGATTCTTAGACACTCTAGTACTTAGCATTTCTAATTTCCATGGCTCATTTCTTGTAGATCTAAGTTTATTGTATTTTCGGATTTCTTGGGTTTTGATCTATCTAATTCTGTTACTTTCAAGTTTTGATGGTTCCATGTTGTAGAAAATTTTGTTCTGCCCCATTTTGACCGATGGAAGTCTGGATTCTGACCTTAAATGAAGGTTTAGTGGAGCTTGGAAGCCATGGATTCTATGGTTCTTCTTCTCGAAAAAGTGGAGAAGAAGAACAGTGGACGGCCGCATAGACCTTCATGCGGCAGTTTTCCTTTCAGCCGCATGGCCTTGGCCGCATGGCTCCTGGTAGTTTCAGCCGCATATGCCCGTATTCTTTCAGCCGCATAGCTAATCCTTAACTCCCTACCGCCTATGCATAATTTACTCGAGCCGCATGAGACTCAGTCTCCTGAGCCGCATGAGACTCAGTCTCCTGAGCCGCATGAGACTCAGTCCTCCCTTGACTGCATAAGCATGACACTTGGTTCATTGTCGCATGAATTTTTCTTAGCCGCAGAGCTCTGGCCGCATGAAACATATTTCTTTCAGCCGCATAAAGCATTTGTCTTCTTGCATTCCTGGCCGCATGGCCATAGCCGCATGAGCGCATACTCTCCTAGCCGTATGAGCACATACTCTTCCAGCCGCATGTGCGCATACACTCCCAGCCGCATGAGCGTATACTCTCTCAGCCGCATGAGCGCATACTCTCCCAGCAGCATGAGCGCGTATTTTCCTCAGCCGCATATGCATGTCCTCTCTGGCCGCGTGGCTTGGGTAGTTCCGAGCCGCATATGCTCGTTTTTCTCAGCCGCAGGAGACATATTTTCTCAGCGCACGAACTTTACTTTTCCAGCCGCATAGAAGGAGCCTGACTTACCCGACCGCATAAATGGGCTCCTATCTATTGCTGTCCATAGAGCCTTTTAGCTGTTTTTAATCCCGGATTGACATTGATTGACATTGATTATTACCTTGACTGATAATTGATCATGCGTTCCTAGTTGGAACTAAGAGACTGGCTAGTCGTCTTATTGAATTGAATGAGATACGTTCATGTATGAACCATGAACCATTACGATCGACTAGCCGATCCGAACTTTGGCAAATTGACACATGTTGACTTCTATTTTTCTGTAAAGACAGCATGTGCATCTTACAATCAAGGCATGATTATTCCGTGGCTAGGATTGATTGTTGTATTACGCTATGTAAGACCTACAACCAATGCCGCACGGGCATCGTTGTTGTACATATCGTACTCTGTACGAAAGTACTCATTCTAAATGACCATGATCTACGACATGGGATTTCAATCAACATAGGGACTATTAAGCTAAATAAAATAACGATTGTATGGAGAGAATGGATTCCCGAGTTCTTACATGGCAGCCATTTTGGGGACGATTAGTGACCCGACATGCCGACTGGTTCCCACGGATATTGTATTTCTGTCACACGGGCAGGGAGCGATATCTGCTTATATTATTTATAGTATATTGATAACGGGCGTCCCGCTGGGACTCATCTAATTCATGATTGGTACAATTGATTGATTGGGTAGACTAGCCTTGCTTGTACATAGTAAGAACTGAGGAATCCTTATTGC
Organism: Iris pallida; assembly: GCA_029216955.1. Classification (NCBI taxonomy): domain Eukaryota; kingdom Viridiplantae; phylum Streptophyta; class Magnoliopsida; order Asparagales; family Iridaceae; genus Iris; species Iris pallida. Next base: position 7,833,825 of record JANAVB010022000.1, read on the forward strand.
ATAATTCCAGGACAACTTGAAACTTACAGTAGCAAGCCATAGTAGTTGTACGGTCATTTAAATTAATTTTTCTGTGCACTGTACCTACTCTGTTAACTACCGAGATGAGCAGAACGTCAGGACATGACGGGTCAACTTCTGTTCTTGTTTGGTTAGGAAATTGGCTTAAAGTGTCCTGATGTTGTGTGAACCCCAGTAGCAAGCAGAGACCTTTTATCATATTTTTACTCTTATTACCGGTTCCAATTTCTTATACCGTGCTTCCTTGCGGTACTTGCTATTAGAGGTCTAACCTCTCTGGTTTTGCATGGCCAGATTTATAGCCAGTTTTCGAGGACTCATGTTACTTCCACCTCCAAGATGGTCAATACTAGAGGAATGATCGCCGGAGGACACGAGTAGGTCCCTTGCCTCCCTGCTCGTTTTTACTACTTACTTCACTTTTGCTATTTGGCACCGACATGTTAGTCGGATTGTCTTGTACTTACTTTTATATAATTGTAACTAAATCAGACTGCAGCTGATAACGATTGTGTATACCTTGTTATATCCTCTGGCTATGTTTTATAACACTAGATCTCAAAGAACATTTTGATCGAGCGTTTGGGACGCCTTACTGCTTTATCTTACATATTTTCTGTTTATTGTTTCTTGTTTGAATGATTGAGACAATAAATATTGAGTAATCCTAGTAAGACTTTCATGCAGTATGCACCCCCTCGTCTTGTAGACAACATTGATCGTATTATACGATATTCTTTTACCCGTAATACGTAGCTGGCTGAGTCATCCCCCGCTCTCTGGTATTCCGGTTCTGGGGCGTGATAAGGTTTTAGTGGTGGCCCATGCAGGTCTGCTTTTAGACTTGTGGGGTGTTTCAATTTATAGGATGTTTCAATCACACATGTTTCTCCTTAATCTCATGATTCGTTACTCTCGACTCCAGCTTGACATTCTAATATCCTTTGACTTCATTGATCTCTCCTGTCCGATCGTTTGATTGTTCTTTTGTCCCTTTTCTTAGGGGCACTTCGTCCGTATCTGCCAGGACTGGACAACAACAACAAGGGCAACACGGACAACCTGACCATGTTGATTAGCAACAAGGGCCAGTACTACCTCGAAAGACTATCCAAGAAGAGGTGATAGTGGAACCAGCAGCTGGACCGCAGTATCCGGAGGTTCCAACACCACCAATAGTTCCACCTACCCCTGTGGAAGTGGACACACCAGTCCTTCTGGAGATCATGAGAGGAATGATGGATACTCAGCAATATCAGATGTTGGCCCAGCAACGCATGCACGCTCAGTTGCAAGAGCAGAATGTGTTGCTCAACCAAGGATTACAAACGGCTTTGAAAAGAGGAGTGAGAACAGATTCAGGAGCCTCAACCAGATTTTGCAAGTACAACCCCCGTGTTTCGAGGGCACGGTAGATGCCATTTTAGCAGATGCATAAATTAAAGACATTGAGGCTATTCTGACAGCGACTAAGGTTCCGACAGAAGAATGTGTGGATCTAGTGAAGCTATTACTTCAGGACCTCGCTCGTGATTGGTGGAAATCAGAAGAAGTGGGCATCAGACGTCCTGTTGCTTGGGACGATTTTACCGTAAGATTCAAGACGAAGAGCTATAGATTTGTGGCGCAGTTTGAGCTACAACAGAAATTTATTAACCTTAAGCAGGCTGGCAAGACAATGGATGCTTATGCAGCAGAGTTCTGCAGACTGAGTAGGTTCGCCCCAGAGATGGTAGCAACGGAAAGCCAGAGGGCTATTTGGTTTCAGCAAGGGTTTCATCTTGAACTCTTACAATTGATAGAGGGGCACAACTACCAGACTTTCGATGAGGTATTGACGGCAACTCGGAGGTATGAGATCACCATCCAGAGGATCGCATCTAGGGCTGGAGGTCAGAAGAGATCTCACAATCAGATTGAAGGAGGAGGGGGAGTAGCACCCCGAGTTACACCATCTCTTGGCATTCGTATTCACGATGTGGCGATGCGAGGGCCAGCCCCACCAGCAAGGCAACAACAGCAGCAGAGGAAGAACCAGCAACCCCCAACGGGCTGTACTTATTATGGAAAGGTAGGGCACACTAGAGATATGTGTCGGACATTGAACGGACAGTGTTTGATATGTGGAAGTCCAGATCATCGCGTTTCCACCTGTCCTATGAATTTGAGGTCAGGAGGACCAGTACGACAATTTTCTGCTCTGCCAGCACCAGGTGCAGGCTAGTATCGAGGACCAGCAGTGGTAGTGAGGCCTTTGGCACAACGTCCGTTGGTGCCACAGGCTTAGATATTTCGACAGCAGGGACCACCGATGTAGCAGCAACAACATCGACCACCCCAGCATCACCAGGGCAGGGGCCAGCAGCTGTTACGACCCGTACCCATTTTTTTTCAAACGAATACGAGACGTGTCCAAGCCAGCCTACGCCGCAGTATCGGTGGTAGAACGCTGTCACGGCCATGAAGATCAAATTCACAAATAATACTCATTCACAAAATTAATTTAATTTACAAAGATCACCAGTTTACATTTGTAGAAAAATATAAACTAGTACAAATATTGAATGACTATAACTCGACTATCTAACTAGTCACTAGGCTTTGTCTGCAAGTACTCCCGAACTCCCACGCTTAGTGAATCTACGGCTAACCTGAAAAATATTGGTTTTCAGTCAGGAATAGAACGAGTACAATTCACTGAATGCAGTTCCAATATATGAAAATGACTATATAACACGGGTTAGCCTTTAGACACATGATTTACAAAAAGAAAATGAAGAAAGACAGAATAAAACTGAATACCAAGAACAGAAATAAAATACAATAAAATACTCACCAACTGACTGAAGTACCTTTGATATGTGATCGGTCTCGAAACAATTATGCGACACGGTCTACACGGTCTAAAGTTACACGGTCTACAATTACACGGTCTACAGTTACACGGTCTAAAGTTACACGGTCTACAGAAAATATTGCAATAAAGAAACACTGTCTACAAAATAATAATCACGATCTACGCAGTATGATGTTACACGATCTACATTGTATAAAGCAAGAATGAAATACTGTCTACACTGTATAAAGCAAGAATAAATCATGGTCTACACGGTCTAATGCAAGAATAAATCACGGTCTACACGGTTTAAGGTCAGATCACACATCGTTGGTACTTCACTTCTCCCGACACCACAAAGAAATAAATCAACATAAAAGACTGAAATCACATATCTATCAACTAAACACTGGTGTATAGTAAAGATCAATAATGAAAACAAACAATAAACTGTACTCGCCTGTGGTCCTTTGCTGGTGAAACTAGTAATCCAAACCACTCTGTGTGCCACAATAGTCTAAACCCGTACAACAGTCCCCGAAAGCTGAAATAAATATTACCAATGTTCTCAGAATAGTCAAAATATCTAGAATTGCCTGTCCTTAAGTCCAATTCTGGACATAGGGGCAAAACGGTAATTTCGGGTCAAAACGGTGTCCGCCGTTGGACCCGCTTTGCACCGAAAAATGTGTCAGAGTTTATGGTCTCTAAAGTCATCAAACTATATGTCTACGAATTCGTTTTGACGATACGAACCCAATTGTATGTCCAGTTTTGGATTTCGGTCGACCGTGCACAAAATCGCCCGTTAAATTGGAGCGTGGGGCCCGCGAAATGGCGATCCAATCGACTGTCTCGGAATTGGACCAAACTTGGCATACAGGACCAGAAAAATGATATAGTCCTGTTGGCACAAGTTTTGTCTCGATCTGACGAGCGTACACAAAGTAATTGAGAAATTTGCATAGAGGCCGATACGGTGAATTTCGACAGATACGCATCAAATTCGTCGCGCACACGCGACCAATTTGAATTCCGTCAAAGTCCACACGTCCACGAAGCCGTTACGCACCTTTCGATGCTTTCGGTTCACGACCACGTTGTCCGGATTGGCGGGATGCACGTCGTATCGAACAGTTTTCAAATTTTTAAAACAAGTTTTTGGTCAACTTCGGGATTTGATTTCTCGACACATAGTCGATGATTTCCAATTCCACAAAAAGGGTCGGGAAGTCCTACATGTCATCTATAAGTGTGCTCAAACAGAATTCCTAATAGGTTACTGGATCGATCGGAATCGATCGTCCAATGTGGTTTTATGGACTGATATGTCCTGTTTTTCGACAGTGATTCGCCAGTTTTGGCGTCGATTTCAAGGCCGATCTAGCGTATCTATATACAATGTAATTGAAAGGATGTAAAGACGTATATGTTGACTTCATACCAGAGGAGGAAGATCAGAAAACGATCAGTCGACCGTCGCAAAATCATGCTGTAAAGTTGGGTTAGTTAGTGCGGCTGTTGTTGCGGTCTCTGCTGTTTCCTGTGCATGCATGGGCCTTACTGCAGCGGCTCCCGGCCGCATGTGGTGGCGACGCCGACGACGAACGACCGCCAGGGTGGCTGGGGTGCGCGCGGTCGTGGAAGTTGGATTAGGGTTTCCATGGATTTCTGTGTACGCGTGCGTATTTATATATATATGGACGAAGTGCAGGGCTCGGCTTCGCGTTATCGGGGGGGTTTTGATTTGCACTGGGAACAACTGGGCTAGCTGAGCGTGGGCTCGGGTCTAGGGGTGGTTGGGCCCGGCTGTTGGGCTGGGCCTTGCTTCCTTTGTTTTATATATATATATATATATATATATATATATATATATATATATATATATATATATATATATATATATATATATATATATATATATATATAATCTATATTTTTGGGTTGACTAAGTATATATATATATATATATATATATATATATATATATATATATATATATATATATACTTAGTCAACCCAAAAATATAGATTATATATATATATATATATATATATATATATATATATATATATATATATATATATATATATATATATATATATATATATATATATATATATATAGCTAGTGTAAGGCCTCAACATAAAATATGCACCTATAAATAATTTTTATTTACCATAACAGAAAATGACTCGTAATAAGTATATATATATATATATATATATATATATATATATATATATATATATATATATATATATATATATATAATATCACTTAATTATACCCAAAGGATTTAGACATATCCTTGGCAACTATTTTACAACAAATAAAGCAATACTACTAATATCAATAAAATAATATATACTGCTATACACATTATATATGGAATAAATATATTTCACTAACCTTTCTAAAATAATGAAAACATATATTCAATTATTAAATAGGCACCATAAATCTATACATACATATCCATATAGTTTAAATACCCTAAAATGCACAAGGATAATGTAAGGGAAATAGTTATCATATTTCCAAGAATAAATATTCAATCAAAATAACTGAATATTGATATTATATATATATATATATATATATATATATATATATATATATATATATATATATATATATATAACATTTTGTCACGCCCCAGAACCAGAATACTGGAGAGCGGGGGCAGACATAGCCAGCTACGTAATACCAAAGTACGTTAATACTCTGAAATAACGTATAAGCTGTCAAGACATAGGGGTTACTCTACAAGCCATCAGTCAATCCTATGGTTTAACATTCTAGGTATCTCAATCACAGGAAATTATACAAGAGCAAAGAGTACGATCATCATACATACAATAGTAAGGCGTCCCGAACCATATATACATGAATGATCATGGAGCCAGTACCACAAAACTGATGACTGGCTAGAGTATTAGTCGTACATGATAAGGACTAGCTATAGTCTAGAATACACATATCATGTTTATGCCTGTAGGCTACAATATCAAAGAAAATACCAAAACACGAGCTAAACACGTGCTCGGGGCTAAACGATACAAGAGGAGAATTTCCATATCAGTAGAAGAATGAAGAAGAAACCCACTGAGGCACTCTGGTGCTCCGGCTGGTCACCGTCGAGTAGATGGTGCGGTAGATCCTTCGGGCTCTTCTATCAGAACCTGGCCATGCAAAACCAGTGGGGTCAGACCCCAAATAGCAAGTACCACAAAGGAGGCCGAACTATGAACTTAAAACCAGCAATCATAGGCAATCAACAGAGAGAGAAAGCAATAAGTAAGGGAGGATCGAGATTCGTGCAGTACCAATGCACTTATCCCGAACATAGGGAGACAGTAAGTAAATCATCATTTGACATAAAGTAAACTGGAGAACATGTTAAATAAATAGAACTGGGAAGGTGATATACGATGAGATAACCATGGGACTATTCAGATAACCAGGTTACAACCCGTAAACCAAACAAGGACCGGGGTTGTAACCCTTTGTCTGAACAGAACTTGGTTTCTCCCACCATTTATCGGCAGGATAAAATAAGAAATCAGGACATGTAACAATCATGTACAAGATCAAGACGAGACTAGACTGAGTAAACTCCATCTAACATTCACGGCCAAGCAATAAGTACGGCTTGATACTTTAACTAACTAGGGTTATCACAGTCCTAGTTACTAGCCATATGCAATAAGATTATTCCACAGCCACGAGCCCTGCAGACCATCCAGGTTATCCAGACGACATTTAGTACAATAAGGGTGCAACACATGATAGTGTGCTAGAAATGTGCCCTACTCGTCGGCAGGCTACAAGTCCACATGCATGCCCAGATAACGGGATTGCATGTAACTGGGAAATCTCTTATGAACTACTTGTTTATTCTAGTCATTAGCCTAGCCCAATTTAATATGACTCCCTGACCGTGGGAAATCAGGAATTCATGTCCTAGACATGATGCAAGACTAGACGGTAGCTTATACAAGCACATTCAATACAACACCCACGGTGTCAGGATACGAATTAATTCTTGTCAGGAGTGCGCCACGACGGCCACTATCATTATCATTATTACATATCAAGAGAGCGCCATGACGGACCACTATCATTATCATTATTACTTATCAAGAGTGAGCCACGACGGACCACTATAAAGTCATTCTTATTTATCATTTCAAGTTATCATGTCAAGAATATCATGTCAAGTTCATTTCAAGAGTGCACCACTACGGGTCATTGTCGTGTCATGTCATTTATCAAAGAAGGAAGAAATTTGCACAATTAAATAATAATATATTAATAATATATATATATATATATATATATATTCTTGAAGCCAAGGAGAAACTCTACAACTTTCATGTTGGGAGTGGGAAGAAATTCTGACCACAATTTAGGCAAATAAAACATTTAAACAATCAAAGTGGGACCCATGCGGTCCAAAAATAGGAGAACAAACATGCGGTCAAAGAGAGTGGGAGGCCACCCATGCGGCTCCAAAATTATTTAAATGAAATCAGTCAAGCATTCAAGGCCAGCAAGCCATATGCGTGTAGGCCTCAAAAATGAAGTCACGCTGAGTTGATCAGAACAAGTCACGCAGAGTGATCCAAGAAGCAGCACAAAAGATACGCTAAGTTCTGCCTGGCCATTTCCTTTAGAAGTCACGCAGAGACAGCTCAGCCATACGTCAGAATCATAATGACTGACAACACAACAGTCGAGAAACGTCTCCTCGTATGCCACGTATGTACAGAACTCGAGAGATCACAGCCGTATTTTGCAATCTTCCTTAGCAAGACTCACTCTTCACCAAGTTGGCGTGACTTTGGGTCTTATCTTCATTTAATGCGGCTGACAATATAATCAATGTCAGAGATTTTATGTCAGACGAAGCGTGCCAAATCAAGACAGCTGGCGGTTTGCGTGGATTCTGAATCTTCTCCTTCCTCAAAACATTGCATGACTTTTGAGTTATTCTTCTCAAAGCCTGCGTAAATTCTGAAGTATTCTTCTTCAAAGCTTGCGTGGATTTTGCCTTTAACGAGTCTGCGTCAACGAATCTGCGTAGATTTTTGCCTTTAGCAAGTCAGCGTAGATTTCATTTCAACAGGAGTACGTGGCAGCCATGCCACCGATCTCTCTCTCGCGTGCCCAGTAACTTGCACACGACCCATGCACTGATGTCATGTGTCCAACAGTTACGGGCCACGTCCAGTAACTACTCATTTAACCCTGCGTGTATTTAGAGTCTGCGTGACTTTTCAAGTGCACCAGTGGTGAGGTAGTTATCTTTTCAGTTACTGTTTTGACTCTATAAATAGAGTTCTTTTTCTCATTCATTGTACAGATACATTGATATCTACTGTCAAAATTTTGAGAGCTTTTCTTCTTCGCATAGTCCAAGGGATAAAGCGATCGTCTTCTAGATCGGATTCCTACAGTTGTAATTTTCCCAGAAACAACAAATAAAGAGAATTTCTTTATGGAAAACAAATTGACGACTCTGCTGGGGAAAACCATCTCCTCTTCTGAGATGGTAACAACTCAATGCGACACTTCGTCAATCGGCTCGACGAAGAAGGTGATGACGATCAAATTCAATCAACTCGCCTATGAAGAAATGCAGCGGGCTAAGGGTGGCAAGCCCACTCCAGCCTCCATCATCACTGCCAAGTCGAAGGGACACTCTGTCTATGTCCCTAAGAATCAGTTGGCAGTCAATGGTGAAGTCTCTGCCACAGTGTCTACTCCTAACACTGGCAAGAACTCCACTGCAAGCACGCACACTCTTGTGCGCTCGAAGATGACAGTAACTAAAAGTCACGCTGACAGTACTGGCTCCTTAGCCGAATCTATTCCAGCGTGCAAATTCAACTCTAAAAGTCACGCTGACAGTACTGGCTCCTTAGCCGAATCTGTTCCAGCGTACAAATTCAACTCTAAAAGTCACGCTGATAGTACTGGCTCCTTAGCCAAATCTATTCCAGTGTGCAAACCCACATTCAAAAGTCACGCTGACAGTACTGGCTCCTTAGCCGAACCTGTTCTAGCGTGTAATTCTAAAATCAAAAATCACGCTAACAGCTCTGGTTCTTTAACCAAGTCTGTTTCAGCGTGTATTTCATCAGAGAAGAATAGCTCCTTAGTTATCACTTCTTCTTCACCGAGTTCTACTAGAACTGGGGGTGGTCTTCCACACAAAGTCCCTTCGAAAATGAATAACTCTTTAGTTGTTTCTTCTGCTCCTGTAGTTTTTACTTCAGGAACAGCTTTGACTGATACTTTTGTTAGTCAAAGAAAAGGAGATAGTCTTTTGACTACTCTTCCTTCTGGACATTCTATGTCTCAAAATCTGAATGAGTCTAAGAAGAAACATTCCTTAATGTCTTCTTCTTTGATTTCTTCAAATTGGGCACAGAATCTGTCCATTAAAGAGGGTCTGTTACCAACTCCTAATCAAGGGAGTGGTTCAACTCTTCCTTCTCTGCAAATATCCAGATCAATGGAAGAAAAACTCCATGTTTCCAAAATTAATGTGTTACCTTCCACTGATTTAAGAACAAAACTCAGCACTTCTGGTGTTAAGAAACCATACCAATTGGATATGAAGATAAAAGATCCAGATGCAGAGTATGCAAGAAATTATGTGGCTCACATTAATCACTCTTTGTATAATCAAGAGCCATCAAGACCCAAGAACAGAAAGTATACTCCTCAATCTTCACAAACAGATTTACGGAAATATCTTCAACAGAAGAGAAGGAGTAATTCTATATCAAAGGAACATGCTGAATGTGACTTCTATCCAAGAGTCATAATTCAGTGCAGATACGAATCAACAGTTCAAGACCATGGTGATCACGAATGTGACTTCCAGCCAAGAGTCACAATGCAATGCAGATGTCAAAATAAATGACAGTCTATCTTTAATAGGATTCAGTATGAACCTATGCCTGATGAAGATGAGCCTTTGTTTGCCTCTGTCAACATGACTTCTCGGGACACCGGGGGTAGAGTTGATAGTCCAGATGGAGTATATAGAAACACCAGAACAAGAATCCTGGCTTCTAGTCAAAGAAATTTGATCCCTGAAATAGATTCTGAATTTCTTGGAGAATCTAACTTCCCACCTCTTCCTACTGGGGGTAATTCTCCTATAGTTGACTTTGATACACGAAGCAATGATTCAGAGTATACAACATCTACTAGTTCATCAATAATCCCTCATACAGTCACAACTTACATGGTTGATGGGAATACTGATGAACCTTCTTCTTCCTTGACTCCTCAAGATCAAAAAATTACTTCTTTGGAACAGCAAATGAAGTCTATGACTGACACAATGAAGTCGATATATGAACTCATGACAGCTCAGTTGCAAAATTGACAGACTGTATCAGATGCCATACCAGTTGATACTGATATAAGTCCAGTACAAGTTCCTCCAGCAGTACAATCCAATACTCCTGGACCAGCTCAACCAAATCCTAGTCTCTTTGGAGCTGGGGGTAGTGCTTACAATGTTGTTCCTCCTCCCAACTATTCTCTATAAGCCACAACTCCACAATCTTCGGGAGTTGTCTCTGAAGAATTGAAGAATCTCAAAACTCAATTCGAGGCATTCAAACAGAAGGATGGTTTACAAAGGTTAGGCATCAAGCAGCCTTATCCGATAGAATGGAAGCAAGTATCATATCCTCCTAAATACAAGCCTCCTACTATCTCATTCTATGACGGAACCACTTCTCCAAGTCAGTTTATTAATCACTTTGAAGTGATGACTGATCAACTGCAACCAAGTGATGCCCTCCTTACTCGGGTATTTATTGGATGTCTCAAGGGAACGGCTTATGAATGGTATAGGAGTCTCCCAGATGGGAGTATTACCTCATTTGCTGGTTTCAAACAGATGTTTCTTGAAAGGTTCTATGAAGGGCTTAATGACATGACTATGTCTGCTCCTATTAGAATCAAGCAGAAAAATAATGAATCTACAGAGAAATACATTGAACGGTTTCGAAAAGAAGCTCTGAAGATGCCTCTTGGAACTCCTGATGCTGTCACCATTGACACGTGCAAATCAAACTTGTTGCCAATCATCAGTATGTGGACAGGATCCACTCAATTTCAAGATTGGCCTTCCTTCATAGTCAGTGCCAAAGCTGCAGAAATCAGTGCTGAAACCTTCAAAGGTTTAGGAGTGCAGATGACTCCTAAAGAAACAGGATAAGGTGCTAACAATAAAAATAATGCTCGCAAAGGAAAAGAAACTCTTGAAGTTAATCTTCAGAGCAAAGATGCATCAAATGTTCAAACTCCTGTCTCTACAACTCAACAATCAAGAACACCTCGTCCCAGAGAAGAATATTCTTTTGATGACGACGATGTCCTTGGTATCTTTGAATATCTGCTGAAAGGTAATAAAATACAATTACCAGAGATCAAGAAACCTGATGAAGCTGGTAAGACAGATCATCCTAAATACTGTCCATATCACAGAATGCTGGGTCATACAATTCGTACATGTTATGTACTGAAAGGAAAGATCCAAGAAATGATTAAATCTGGAGCTATCTCTCTTACTCCAAAAGAGAAGACCGTCACCTCCAACGTCATCTCTATGCAATTTGGAGATTTCCCTCCTCAACTCCTTGAAAGTGGGATTGTTCCTATTCCCAAGGCAACTCTTGACATAGTGAATCTTTCTCCTCCACAGTCTGAAGGATTAGTGCCAATCACTTTGGAAACAGGGGAAATCATGTGGATCCATCCTGATCTAGTGGCAGATTTTGAATCGCCTTCTCCTCAAAAGATTTCTTCTCAAAAATCCAAGATGGCTGGAAAGGTCAAGTCATGTCATATGACTTCTCTTGGGTCTACCTCTGACACAGAGCCAAAAGACAAAGAAGAAGCACTTGTTAGTGCTACTCGAACGGGGAAACCTTACCTAAAGGATTATTCTAAAAATCCTGAAGATCCTACTGATATCCCTTCAGATGCTAAAGATGCTCCTAATGTTCCTCCTAAAGAAGAATCATCCACTGAACCTGTTCCTCCCAAGCCTACGGCTCTGGAGAAAGGCAAACAACAGGCTCGGTTTGATAAGCCAATCAAGAAGTCTTCTCCTCTTGGACTTCAGAAGCCTTACAACTTCGACATTTTGGCTCAACTTGCTAATACTCCAGCTAGAATGTCCCTTTTTGAACTTCTATGTCTTTCTAAAGAAACTCGGGAGACGTTAAGTGAAGCACTTCTACAAGCTGACTCTTGTCTTGCACAATTGAAGAAGCCGGATGCGGAACCTGCCACTTGCTTACATTGTAACAGTGTACTGGAGATTATCCCAAATATCACATTTACACAAGATGACATGTTACTGGAGGATAATCGACATGACCGACCTCTCTACTATACTGGTTATATTGATACGATGAAGATAGATCGTATCCTCATTGACCCAGGGTCTGCTATAAGCATAATGCCAAAGAGTTTGTTGGATGAACTAAAAATCCCTCTTCACAAGCTCTCCAAGACGGTTACTACTATCTTGGGATTCAATCAAAGCCGAAGTGAGCCTTTGGGAAAGATTCATCTGAAGCTTCAGATAGGCGATTTCAGATCTAAAGTCACTTTCTATGTGATCGAGATCGCGGGATCCTATAATCTTCTTCTGGGGAGGCCCTTTCTTCATGAAAATAATGTGGTGCCCTCTACTCTTCATCAATGTTTTAAATACATTGATAGCAATGGAAGAGTACAAAAAGAAGTTGCTGATATAAATCCCTTCCATGGGGTTGAAGCTTATTTCAATGATTCCCGAATGTACAAAGAAGAGTATACAAGGATCATACAAGCTATGGAGAAAGAAGATGCACAAAGTGAGACTTTAATAATCCCTGTTAAAAGTCGAACTACTCAGCAACAATCTCCTAAACCCTCTGGAGAAGATTCTTTCATCATTCCAGTAAGTGGACGGATCTTTCCGTTACCTCAGTCATCTACTCAAAATACACTGATCATTCCTGTCAATGGGCGTACTACAGTTCCTGTACCTTCACAAGATACTCTGCTAATTCCAGTTGGAGGGCGGATTACTCTTCCTACTCAAACTTCAAGGGAGCTCACCTCTTCTGAGCCATTTGTTATCAATCTTAATCGAAACAAAGCTTCTTCTTCTTCTCCCCCTTTAGTCATTGACTTGGCTAAAATCTCTAAGGCTCAGCCTTCTCCCAATGTAAATATTGCTGCTTTTACATTTAATGAAAAGTCTCCACCTTTGCAGTACGTTGATGTGTGTAATTATGTTCATAGTTATTTACATCTGTTAGATGACTTGAACACAATAACCATAGGAGTTGTACAGACTGTTCATATAGATGTATCTCTAGAACCTGTACAATCTTCATACTTTTTAGTTCCCAGCAGAAAGCCAGGAGACATTCTAATATTCTTCTACAAAGGGCCTCAAAATCCTTCTGATCTTGAAGATGATGACAAAAAGGATGATACTGGAAGATTACAACTACGTCGTTATAGTCAGCAATCTAGAGACATCATCAAAAATATGGACTATGACTTCAGGACTGGCCTCAATAATGGAAAAGGAAGAAAAATACCTGTCCGGATTCCTCCTTTGAAATACGGAAGGACGAAATACGGATTGGGTTATACTGCTCCTACTCCTTTCATCAATATTATCCATGAAGATCCTGAGTCTGACAAAGATAAGAGATCTGATTCTTCTAGTACCACTTCTTGGGATTCCAATACGAGTATCGGTGACTTCTATTGCAACCTTCTGTCTTCCAGTATGGTTTTTATTGACTGTTTTGAAAAATGATTCATATTTGACGGTTCATTCGTTCATCTGACGGTTTGACCGTTCATTAATACCTGACGGTTCGTCCGTTCATCTATCCGACGGTTCGTCCGTTCATTATAATCTGACGGTTAACCCGTTCATTCATCTAGTCTTTTGATTTCCGAGTCTAAAGATCATGAAAAATTGAATTTAAAGATATTTTTATGTCTGAATTCTATTTTTTCCAATCAGTATTAAACTAAGATCATTTCTGGTTTAATATCATTTGATAGAATTACAAAGTTCGTTTGTATATTCTATTCTACTGAAATATGTCATGTATTATTTACCTCTGAACATATTTTCTATGAATCTATCATTTTCAAAACAGCAAAACCAAAAGTCAGATCAAGGATTTTCATTTACTCTCATTCCAGAATCAAAACATGAAATACAAGTGAAAGTGAAAATAAAAGAAGTTCACTCATTTGGAGTTATCAGCTCCTTAATACGATCTAGAACAGCAGTCAGTTTCTCTTCATGAGTTTTTCTAACTCGTTCTGCTGCTACAATTGAAACATTCTGTTCATCAAAAGTAATGATGGTAGACTGGCGACGGCTGACTTCTTTAATCTGTTCCGCCTGCATCCGTTCTCGTTCCTTCCGAAGAGTCTCATAGTGTTCAACTTCAGAGATATAAGTAGTAGCAACCTTAGCTTGATCTGCTTCCATGACAGTAATGCGCTCTTGAAGACGAGCTAATTTCTCTTTCAATTTTTTCAGTTCTTCAGCCTTGGACGCTTTATCCTTCTCCAGAAGCTCTACTCTTTGACGAATAGCTAATATTTCTTCACCCTTTTCTACTAATTTCTCAGTAGAAGAGGCAAGGAATGCTTCAAGAGCTGCTTGTTGGGATTGTGCTTCATGCTCTAGTTGACTAATTTCAGTTGCAGTTAAAGATTGAAGATCTTCCTTCTTAGTCTCCCAGTACTTTCGGATAGTTACTTCTAACTCATCCAGGAGATGTTTGAAGAAAACGTACTGAGATTCACAACCAGCATGATGCAGCGCCATGAGAGGGAACTTAACCATAGTTCGAAGATCAGAAAATGGCATAGCTTCATCCTTCAAGAAACGTCTGGAAAATGTATCTAGATATGAGTAAATGATATCTTAATACATTCCTAGAGTTTTTGTTAACCCAGTCTCAAATCCAGGAGTCGCTGTTATCATGGAAGAAGAAGCTTGAATATTCTCTATCCTCAGAACAGAAGTATGTGCCATCGGAGAAGTTAAGTGTGAATTCCCTTCATCGGCATCAGCCTGGATAAGCATAGCATGAGTCGAACTCATTGCTGCAGCAGTTCCTATAGTTAAAAGAAAAATGTAATCGGCATTTAAAGAAAGAAAGAAGCAGCGGAAACAGAATTTGAAATAAAGTTCTACCTGGCTGAGGTTCATACTCAGTA
The DNA here is from genome assembly GCA_029216955.1 of Iris pallida. Lineage (NCBI taxonomy): Eukaryota > Viridiplantae > Streptophyta > Magnoliopsida > Asparagales > Iridaceae > Iris > Iris pallida. The sequence continues at coordinate 7,848,974 of JANAVB010022000.1, forward strand.
TGTGGAGGGAGCTTTGCTTCCTCTCGCAACCGGTCCATGATTGTATCCGATACCTGCTTTATATGGCTGCTTCCAGCTCCAGAATTACTGGGTGCTAGAGCGTTATTCGGTGATTGAGCAGGTTCAGGGCTAAGTTCCATTTTGTTTCCCTTGACTTTGTCTTCATCATAAGGAGTAGAGGTGCCAGCATGCCAGTCTTCTCCTCCTTCAGCTTCTTCTTCTTCTTCATCTTCAGGATGAGCTTCTGATTCAGAATCAATGATATTTACATCTTCATGAGTCTCTGGAACAATGACGATAGCAAGCTCAGTATTGGCTGCCGGTTCAGTTGTCTCAGGAATATCGGTTCGAAGAATGATATCTTGACAAACATTCTTTAACAGATCATCAGCAGCTGATAGATCAGACGCCGGTACGTCTTCGTCGCCTCTGGCCAAAGAAATGTTTTCTTCAGCCTGAATTTCAGGAACTTCTGATTGTTTGGTAGTTTCTTCCTGAGCTGTTGCTTCTTCAGAGTAATCAATCTGGTCATCCAGTGCTTGAATGACACCTTCTGTCCCATGCTCAAATGGGATTACCCTCGTCTCCGAGGGTTCAATAGCTACTCCACTTGTGGTCGGAGCAGTTATTTCCTGAACTTGAACAGACTCTACTTCAGTCTGTTCAGTTGAAGCTGTTGCAAGGTGAATATCATCAGATTCAGTCTTCTCAGTAGAAGCTGCTTCACTGATTTCTGGCAAAACTCCTCCACTCATGATCGTTTCTAAGAGTTTGTTACCCTTAATTTTGCTGGCAGACTTCTTGACATATCTGCCTCTTGACCTCCTTATCAAAGGAGCGTCGTCTTCATCAGTCTCTTCATCTTTATCAGTGGTATCGTCCTCATCAACCGAGATACCGCCTAAAGATGATGTAGCAGTCACTGAGACTCCTTTCTTCTTTTTCCTAGATGTTGGAGACTTAGTACTCCTCTTAGAGATGGTCTCAGATTCGTCACTTCTCTTCCTCTTAGAAAGAGATATAAATATAGGAGGAAGAACCTCATCAGAAAAATTTCCTTCCTGGAATAATTCATAGGGAGGCTCAACTTCTGTTGTCTCATCTTCGGGTTCTGAAGGAAAGTGCTAAATAACTATTTTCTTCTTTGATCTCTTCGATAGAGCTGGATCATCCTCTGCAACAAAAGTCTTCAGATTGAAACTCGGTCTGAAAGTGCCCGACGACACATAGAAACGTGCATACGTATAAAGCATCTTTGGCCCCGAGCTAGACAAAGGATTAGGCATAGAGAATACAACCTTTGTATCTCTAGCTGAAAAATATCTCCAAGCTCGAGCTCCGTCAATGAGTCCTCCGCGAGAAGATAAACAAGTAGTGGCGTTCCCAACATGGAGTTGGTCGTACCCGAATTGTCTGGCAAATCGGCTTGGTAAATATGGTTCCAGATAAGTCATTTTTTCATGACGATATACTAGATGAGAAGGCCGGATCCTCTGTAACCATTGGAAGGCTACATCATCTAGTCGGTTTCCCATATCTCCGTCCATCATATTTAAGGGCATACTCTCATAGCCCGATGGTGGAGGGACACATTGGATCAACCAATGTGACGCCCTATTCAATACATTTCTACATTCTGGGAGGGTGTGAACCTTCCAGAACGTCTCTCCAGAGTACCTCTCCAGAAAAAGACTGCTACTTTCTCCTGCCCCTGGAGGTATCAGACCATCATGATGAAGGAGAAGCCAACCATAAAGATACGTGAAGGGCATCTCTATTCTTGGGAATTCTTCAGTCATCATCCTCTGAGCAGACAACATATTAGTGACAAAATTCCGAAGACCTGCATTTAGCCTACAGGTCATCGCCGATAACAAATCCAGCTTGTAACCATACACAAGGCGCACTGCTGCAAAGATAACACCTCTGTGTATCCTGTCCAAAGAGCTGGAGCCAGGAATGATGAATCTTCTTAACCACAAGGATAGGAATCCAGCCAGATGACCGTTCCTTGACAGGCTTTTTCCGCTCTGTCTAACATAAGAGCTGAAAGTGGTTCCAGCTTTGAACTCGTACCAGTCTTCAGTAATCGTGAAATCTTTGCAATCATATTTCTCCAGCAAATGAGTGATTTCACTTTCAGAAAGAGGTTTGAAGTGGCTGATCCGATACCACCTCTTCTCATTTATTTTTTTTCATCCTTCTCACGGTTCATGAAAAGGTAGGACATCCACTTCTGAATGTGGTTGCCAGCTTCATCCTTGGAACCCTTGTAATATAGAGTGCATGTGCCAAAATGGCACATCATCTCTTCAAATAGATGAACCATCTCTGGGTTCTTCTCTGACAGAAAGTTCAGTTCCTCTGTTGTAGGAACATATTCCTTATACGGCAGCGAGCCTGAAGGCAGGTGTGAGATGTATTCCATCTCATGAAGGGCGAAGCCCATCTCTCCTTTCGGAGTCATAAAGGTCCCCGTCCTGTGATTATATCTCTCAACCAAAGCTAAGAATAGGAAAGGGTTGGGCTTGAAGCCGTAAGATGAATTGACGACGGCATCATAGAGATTTATCTTCTTCAGCTCAGTCGCAAAATTCTCCAAAGCCCAGTTGACCAAAGTCTTCCATCTCGCATTCTCCTGATTCATTAGGCCGTTCATCCTCGGTGTCGAGTCGGTGGGATAGAATGCATTCTTGTTAGACATGAATTCATTTATGAAAATGGGCATCCTGAATGGCATCAATATGGCTGAGTCTTCAGGTGGTATGCATCCAGGCTTCAAACCCCGAAATACTGATACATGATCCTCCGGGGCACTAAAAAATCCCTCCTTCCTGTAAATAATACGGCTTGTCTTCGCCTGCTGATATTCTGTCAAATACCAGGACATCTTTCTCGGATAACTGGCATGCATAAGTCTCATGATTGATAAACCCCGGGAAACCTTTGGCAGTACATGGGTTGTTTCGCGTCCCCCTCAAAATAGAAACACACCTTTTCCCTGATGCCCTTCGGCTGAGATTTTTGTGCTATAGCATCTCCGAATAAGAATGCTGGTTTCTTGTGGGATACCAGATCCAGACTCTGAAAAGGTTGTCCATTCATCAAGCAGAGTAAGGTTGTGTGGTCTTGATTGGCCAACAATGACAGTCTTGCTTCAGGAAGATCAAATTGAGGGAATGTTACATGAGATAAATCATGCTTAAACGAGATACTCAAGCACCCTTCAAAATCTGCTTCTTCGCTTCGGATGTTCACTACAAGAAATGGCAGAAGACAAAGTCAGATATAGACTCTATATGGATATACTACCATGACATACTGAGTGAGTTATTCACGCAAAGTCTAGACAGATTAGGATGAAGACTAATCTATCCAGAAGATGACTCTCAGAAGTCTGCGTGAATAATTCAACATTGATATCTCTGTCAACATGTGAAAAATCACGCAGCGTTATCTTGAAAGCTGCATGACTATTTCAACATGGACATTTCTGCCAACGTAAAAAGTCACGCAGAATCATGAGAGTCATGCTCCTTTTGCATAGAACATAGAGCTTCGTAAACACGAAGATGTGAAGTATGGCCAACCCTAAAAAGAGAGGCATACTTTATTAATATCATTTGCCCTAAAAAGGGGGGGATATATTTCTGAAGTTTATTATTTTAAGATCCTAAAAAGTTCTATGTGGAGTTCATCTTCATCAAACTCGTCTTCAACAATTCATGTTCTTCCATCACTTACGATGCATAGGAGCTTGCGGAACTTCCTGTCGAGGAAGTCTATCAGTAGTGGCACGCGAAGAAGTTGCAGGGGCTTTCCCCTTGGCCTGAGCATCAGCTTTCCTGGGAGCCATTTCGGTTGAGAAAGGAGAAGAAGAAATCGGAGAAGAAGGAGTTCGTCGGCGAAGATGAAGTTCTCTTTTGTGGGTTCTCTCTTTCAAAAACAAGTAAAGAAGGAAAGAAGTAATCTATGGCTTATTTATAGGCTCATTCTAAACAGGCCCATCATGATTCGTCTCGATTTAGGAGCTTGATACGGGATCCTAACTGTACAGAATCCTAACAGTCCAATCATTTAGGGATAAATATCTCTTTAAAGTCATCTCAGCGTGACTGATTTCATTTCATCATCTCTATTTCAAAGTATTTCGAAAATATTTTATCATTTTTCGAAAACTTTGAAGGGGGTTTTGTAGTCCTCAAAAATGAAGTCACGCTGAGTTAATCAGAACAAGTCACGCAGAGTGATCCAAGAAGCAGCACAAAAGATACGCTAAGTTCTGCCTGGCCATTTTCTTTAGAAGTCACGCAGAGACAGCTCAGCCATACGTCAGAATCATAATGACGGACAACACAACAGTCGAGAAACGTCTCCTCGTATGCCACGTATGCACAGAACTCGAGAGATCACAGCCGTCTTTTGCAATCTTCCACTACACCAAAACATGGTTTTCCTAACACAAGTTTTTTCCAAATTCTAACATTTTTTTAACGTTACAAATTCCTAACACTAAAAAACCGTTGTCAAATAAAAAAAGATGTTAGGATAAATACCCAAAAATGAATTTTATTATTAGTAACACATATATAAATTTTGTAACAGTTAAACCCGTTAGAAAACATAATAAAATTAAATTAAAATTATAAAAACTCTACCGTGTGCAAATCACGTGATATAGAAAGTGTTATTGGGGGGAAATGGGTTTCTTCCATCTCATTCTCCCCCCGACCCTTCCCCGAGCCCTAGACCTCTCCTCCTCTCTCCGACGGTCTCTCTGTCTCTCTCCCTCTGATATTTCTTCATCCGCAGTTGACCCTCGTCTCTTTGATATTTCCCCATCTCGCTACCATCGATTCGACAACTCCAACACCGCTGTGACTTCGATTTGCTACTCTCCATCGCTGCAATGGCGATCGCCACAAAAAACTAGAGCGAAAAGAAGGTACACTCGATTGATAGGTAATTTGATTAGAGGAATGTTAGGGTTTGGGTTCTTTTTTGGCAGAATTTTTTGTATTTGTTTAGGTTACTAGGTTTCTTATTTCTTCAATTAGCATGCTAATGCTGATTTCGTATGCAAAATTGCTTCATGGTTGCTTAAATCTTTCACTTCACTCGATTAATATGTAAGACTCGTTTTTCTTTACTCTTTAGGTTTTTCCTTGATTGGTTTCTGTTGACAGATAAAATTGTGGGAGATTTAACTAAATAATCATGACATTTTTCCTTAATCTTGTGCAAAATCAAGAATGAAGAAAGTGAAGAGCTTTAAAAAATATCATCTAAATCTAACTATCTGATGTTGGATATTTGTGTATCCTTCTTCGAAGGTTTCAACGGTAAAGAAGAGGCAGACTTTGAATGATTTTGACATTCGGAAGCCTCTTGGAAGAAGTTTAGCCATGTCTATTTCTCGGAGAAGATGTGTGTTAGCTCTATGTCAATAAATATAACTTGACATGTGTAGATATGTGGTATACTATGGTGCGGGGGGGACGCATGCTGCACGCCACTGTCTGGAAACAACTGCATGGATGAGAAGATTGAATTCTCAAGTTGTTTTTCCATAGAGAGCTTACCAAATTTCATATTCTGAAACAAAACAATCATATTGTTGCATTAGACGTTCTCTTCAAGAGCCATCTAAAATAGTCTAATGTTGAGCATCAGTTGTGTCGTGAAGTAGAAAAGCAAAGACACCTCAGACATCCCAATACACTACACTTGTATGGGTACTTCTATGATCAGGTTGAACTTTTATCCATGTCCTCGATATGCATAATCGATATGTCATTCAAGAAATATTCTCAAGTAGCATATTACCCATGCTTTTGTTATTGCATACCAGAGTGTGTCTAACTTTAGAGTATGCGGAAAAATGCGAGCTTTACAAGGATTTACAGAAGTGGAGATATTTTACTGAAGGCAATGATGGAAAAATGCGAGCTTTACAAGGTCTGTATCGTGTATTTAGAACCTTGAGCATAGATGGTATTTTGTCTTTCTCTATGTCTATGTTTAGAAGGCAATGAGAGCATGACTTTTGACCTTCAAACTCAGAAAAGGTTTAGTGGTAACTTAAGCTTCTATATTGATATGCTGTTATCATGTTACATGTGAAGGCGAGATGAAATTGCTGACTTCATAGCAGGGAAAGTAATGTTTCTAATGACTGATGATGTGTTTTATTTGCACAAACTGGTGATAACTAAAGGAAATATGCAGAGAGTAAAAAAAGAACAATTTATCATTCATTTTTTTATTAAAAAAATAGTGAGATAATTTATTATTAACTTTTCATACAATACTTGATGTAGGACTGTTTTGAACGCCTTTAAAGAGAAAAATCATTGCTCAAATTTCAATTGATTTATTTTTCATTTTTGTTTCCTAACTAATTAGGCAAATGTATGCACCTTCAATCAAAACAGTTTTAAAATAGGTTTCTGTTGCATGTTTAGAGTCTTTGGAAGTATCTATACATCTGACTATTAGGATGCATGTGCATGTGAAGGCAGATAAATATGCTACAAGGACATGCTTTGATGGACATATCAACTCTCAAACACCCAAATTTGATCAGGAGGCCCCAAATTCTTTGGTATGAACTATTGAGAACATTAGACTAGCAGTTTTCAATACTTGGGTTGACAAGTAAGGGCTACACGAGAGTGTACTATTTCCTCCAATACTCTCATTCTCCTTATATATTGTTGCTATTATTTATGGTGTGCTTGTGGACATTTATCACATGATTTTTGCTAGTCGGTCTATTCCAGTTGGTCAAGATAGAGCAAGACCATAAGATTTCTAAGCATTTTCATAGTCTTTGAAATCTCGCTTGAATTTTGTGTCAACACAGTAGCCAAAAGTTTCATTTGAATCACATGTTGAATTTTATAGCTCGACATCATTCTGTTTATTTGACATGGTTTCGTGGTGCACTATAGATACAAAAAAGTCTGTTACAAAGAGACAGGAAAGGAGGTTCTCTCACAATACATCCATGGCAGATATTGGTTCTGAAGTCAGGAGGGAGGTTAGTGCATAAATTGCTAGTAAAGAAAGGAGATTGTTCTCTCCACAGGAAAGTATCTATACATATGAAACTTAATTTGACACTTCGAAGATAATAAAAAGTTCTAACTCTAATAAGAGCTGTCAGATATTATTTTCCTAGATCTGGTAGTCTTCTCCCTCTGAACACTTGAACTAAAACAGACCAATCTAAACTTTCTCAGAACTGGAAGTACAAAACGTAGTTGTTTATCATGTACGTGTGATTATATTTATATTGTCAAGTAATTCCTATATATGATTTTGTCACTATTTCTTTTTTATCATATGCAGACATCAATGTTTGAAATTTGCAATCAAACAATTCGTGATTTGTTATCAAGTAGTAACTCTGACAGACTAGGTATCAAACATGAGGAGATTGAATATATATATATATATATATATATATATATATATATATATATATATATATATATATATATATGATACTCAGAATTAGGGAAGATCGAGCAAAGTTTGCCATGGATTGTATAGAAAAAGATTGAACAAGAACTAGAATTAGGGAAGAATTATCAGAAATTATAGGCATTACAAGAACAATGTAAACTGGAAATGGAAAATAATTCTATTCTACACCTCTCTCTCATTGCTACTCTTTCTTATTTATAGCAAAGAGCTTACAATATTATCAAGAAGAACAGTAACTGACTCCTCTAACTAACTGACACTGACTCTAACTAACTTCTAGATAACTAACTGCCCTCTCCTTTATATACTAGCTTTCTGTCTACTTGTAAGCATCTTAGAGCTTGGGAGCTTTTTAGCTTCTTTGGCAGTCTTGTGATATAATCTTCTGATACTTCTCTGATAGTTGATACTTGGTTGTTGCTTGTGGAAGCCAAAATGTTGCATTGTGAGTGTCGCATAGTTACTTACATATGTATAGGAGTCCATATGTATACGAGTCTTTACTGATAGGAGTATTTACTAAACTTTCACTCACTGAGTGTGCTCGAAGCCTTCACTGACTGAATGTGTATTCATTACAATCACCAAGCTGAATTGATGTTCAGGCTTGTATCAGAATGAAAAAAAAAATACATATATGATACTCAGTTTATGTACTCTCTTTTGGAATTTAATAGAGTACCCATTTTTAATTTTTAAAAATTGTTAGCTGCAAATGCTATTCACTGCATAGTTTCAAGTTAAAATTTATCTTTATATTCTAAATCGTGTTTGTGTTCCACTTTGTGACTGTTTTGTCATAAGTTAAAGGTTACATTAATGATCTTGATGACCAAATCATTTTTATTATACTTCAGCTGGCGATGACTAAGGATTCTGGAACCATTTGGTCTGACTTATTGAAATGCCAGGTAAATTATGGAACTCTTAGGTTTACCTGTTGCAAAATGAATATTACTATAATCTTAAACCATTTGGTCTTTTGTTGAGCCATCAATATCATATCTAACTGGTCCAATTTTGCAATTTATGAAGTGTACACTTTGTCTAGTATCAGAGTAAAATTAACATGTTATCTGTACATGACTTTAATGTCTATATGTCGAGGCTTTATCAATTTGTGAATATACCCTTCCAAGATTTATCAATTTATATTTCCTGAAAGGTTTTTTAATATTGTTTGGTATCTGTCAATAAATCCTATTGTTTATCCACCTACACTCAAGAAGGCAGCAAGATTGCTTTAGTAGTAAGTAATTCTTAGTCAAAACCATTCTCAAATATGTAGAAGAAGAATATTAGTAATAAAGTTTAGTAAAACAGAATTACCTATGAATTGTAAAGATCAATTGTCTACCAACACAAGTACAAAGTTTAGGCATTCTCAATTCTCATAATTTTATAATGTATGTAAGTTACATACATCGAATTGATCGCCAAACTTTTCTCGATACCGATTCTTGGTAGTAGCATTACCTGACATATGTGTATGTAACCTTTTTTGGCAGGAAGATTCTCTCAGCTCTACCCTATGCATATGCTCAGGTATATAGGGATATTATCATCACAATAGCACCCTACTCCTTTTTCCTGACTCGAGTCAATTCTAAACTGTTATTCCTTCAAATTGCTGCCGGCTTTGATCGGGATGACGCACGTCTTCTTACAGACTATCATCTACAGGTGCATCGTCTACAGCCTCATCGGCTTCGAATGGAAGTTGATCAAGTTGTTCTGGTACATCTTCATCATGTCCTCCACCTTCCTCGCTCGGATAGTAGGACAATATGTCTCTCTCGAGGATCAGGATTGCGTAGATAGAGACAGAATCCAAGCGTTCTTCGACAAAAGGTATTACAAGTTCAGGCCCCAAATGCTGAAGTATACTCTCTTTTTTCATATCTAAGAACTCAGATACAAGTAAAAAAGCCAATATGACTGCAATTCTTACACCTTCGTAATCTAATCTTCACCTTCTTATTATTTTGTACTATAGGTGAAGACAATAGTGAAGTGGGGTTGAAGGTTGCCTTGAGTTCCATGGCCTTTGTTGGCGTCATCCTTACTGTTATGTCACCTGCTGCAAGGGACTACATTCAATGACAGAACTTACACCTATTAAATGAGAAGATTATTCGCTAAATGAGCCTTAGCTTATCTGTAGTAATGTTTAGGAACTTCTTAGCATGAATAGATTTGAGAGAATTCATTTGATATGTAGTTATGCAACAAGTTGCAGTCATTTTTCTGATACTGTTATTTTTGAGTATTTTTCTTTTCTTTTATTGGTGTCATCTTGTTGTTTGAACAAATTTTCTAAAATAAAGCTAGGAGGATCGATATGATCGCTATTTCTTCTATTATGTGTATCGGATTTATTTTGTAGGAGTCAATCTATGGACATCATTTGTGTTATATATTAATACTTCACCTGTCAGAAAGAGATTTGTTACACAGTACATTTTTGTTTCCTTTTTGCTGCTTGCAATTGCTTTAGGAGCATTATTATCTTGTTTTTAGGATTGTCTAGACTGTTGTGTTACTCTTGAATTTTCGTGTGTAAATTGTTTTGTATAAACTGTATTATCATAATGAATATTGGTTGATAATTGAGAGCTAAAAGCTCATGCTTAATAGAGCCACCATCAAAAAAATATTTATTCATTCCTAACGGTAAAAAACCGTTGGGCAATTTTTATTTACTAACAGTTGTTTACTGTTGGGAAAATTTCCTTCTCTAACGGTTTTGTTTGTTGGGAAATGTTTATTTACTAATACTGTTTTACCGTTAGGAAATCTAATTTGCCAACGCTTTTGTACCGTTAGGAAATATAATTTGCCAACGGTTTTTTACTGTTAGGAAAGTTCTTTTTCCAACGGTAAATCAGCGTTAGGAAAATTTTCCACACCGTACTTCTAACGGTAAAAAACTGTTAGTAATTTTTTTCCTAACGCTTATAGTCGTTAGGAAATGAATATTTTGGTGTAGTGTTCCTTAGCAAGACTCACTCTTCACCAAGTTGGCATGACTTTGGGTCTTATCTTCATTTAATGCGGCTGACAATATAATCAATGTCAGAGATTTTGTGTCAGACGAAGCGTGCCAAATCAAGACAGCTGGCGGTTTGCGTGGATTCTGAATCTTCTCCTTCCTCAAAACATTGCGTGACTTTTGAGTTATTCTTCTCAAAGCCTGCGTGAATTCTGAAGTATTCTTCTTCAAAGCTTGCGTGGATTTTGCCTTCAACGAGTCTGCGTCAACGAATCTGCGTAGATTTTTGCCTTTAGCAAGTCAGCGTGGATTTTATTTCAACAGGAGTACGTGGCAGCCATGCCACCGATCTCTCTCTCGCGTGCCCAGTAACTTGCACACGACCCATGCACTGATGCCATGTGTCCAACAGTTACGGGCCACGTCCAGTAACTACTCATTTAATCCTGCGTGTATTTAGAGTCGGCGTGACTTTTCAAGTGCACCAGTGGTGAGGTAGTTATCTTTTCAGTTACTGTTTTGACTCTATAAATAGAGTTCTTTTTCTCATTCATTGTACAGATACATTGATATCTACTGTCAAAATTTTGAGAGCTTTTCTTCTTCGCATAGTCCAAGGGATAAAGCGATCGTCTTCTAGATCGGATTCCTACAGTTGTAATTTTCCCAGAAACAACAAATAAAGAGAATTTCTTTATGGAAAACAATACGGCTAGCATACAATTGTGCATGTGGCTAAGAGTGGGAGGGACCCCATGCGGCCAAGAAAATAGAAGACCATCCATGCGGCCAGGAAACAATAAATAGGCCATAAAATCAAATAAGATAAAAGACAGTGGGACCCTCATTAAATGCAAACTCCCACTTCAGCAAGCAAGTCAACTAAAGGAAGCTATGTGGGACCCCCCATAATTAATGCAATAAGAAAAGGTTCACGTGAACCATTTAAATATTGGTTCACGTGGCCAAGCAATGATGACATATATATATATAAATAAATAAAAATATATCCTGTAAGTACATGCAGCTCAATAAAAGCCATGCGATCCAATATTAAATTCAAAGTCCAAAAGTACAATGGCCATGCTGCCAGCAAGTAGGAAAAGGCCATGCGGCTAGAATTAATGTAGCAAGTAAAGTAAGCCGCATGCAATTGTTGCATATACGGCTAAGAAATGGAAGCTTGCTATGGCAAATAATTAATGCAAGTTGCTACCAACATCTATATTCCGGTGGCCAACTATGGGCAATTAATGCTTTACCCAAATGTGGCCAGGCAAGTGCCAACTGGCCAAGACCATACGGATGCAAGCAATAATTTCATGCGGATGCAAGCAAGAGAAAGGAATATAATATTCCTTGCTAAATACATGCAGGGAATATTTATCATGCGGATTGCAAGCAAAGACTAATGCTAATATGCATTAAATAATAATGCATGCAACATGCACCCATAACTTTCTTATGCGGCTCCAATATTAAATGAGCCATTAGCTCAATCCATGCGGCAAAAGAATTACAGCAAGAAAAATGTATATATAAATAATACATTACATGCTTATGGACTTAAATGCATTGCATGTATTAATTGCATTCATAAGGACTTAATTGCATTAAATGTATGTAATGCATTCCTATGGACTAAAATGTATTTCATGCATTCTTAAGGACTAAAATGCATTTCATGCCTTTGATGTATTCTTATGCGGCTTACTATTCCAGGGAAAGCTTTTAGGAAAGAAATGCATTAGAAAAAAGAAGGTATTAATTAATGCATAAAGTGCATTAAAGAAAACACTGCATGCATTCTTTAAATGCATGCATGCGGCTGATGCATGGACACTGCATCAAATACATTAAATGCACTCCTTGGTGCCATACGGCTAAATGTTGGCGCCAGCTTTCATGCAGTAATGCATAATACAAATGCCTATTTAATACAAGCAACCATGCATGATATACTACAAGCGCCTATGCGGCTCCAGCCTCCATCCTATGGCCTATGCAGCTAAAATGGCTAAAGCCGATGCGGCAAAAATAAGAGATGGCCATGCGGCCCAAATAAGTGCAACTAACTAATAAAATAATTGCATGCCTATGCGGCCAACACAAAATTTCATGCATGCGGCTCCAAAAATACAAGCAAGCATGCAATTCAAAAATGCAAACAATGGCTTCCCACAGAAACTATGTCCATGGAAAATACCATGGCCTCCATGCTCCACCAAGATACAATGGGAACCCCTAATCCAGACTTCCATGGGTCAAATTTAGGTAAAATGAAATTCTCTACCACGTGGAACCATCAGTTGACAAAAATATACAAGTTTGACAAATCAAAACCCATGAAAACTGAAATCTCTTCAAAGCTAGATCTACTACAAATGAACCATCAAAATGGAAAACTCCAAGTTTTAAACATGCTTAGAATGTAACAAGGAAGAGAATGGAACAAACGAAATTGAAAATAGTCCAACATTCGGCAAGATGTACTTGCCTCTCTCCAATGGCTAAGGTTTTGGTGGAAAAGAAATGAATGAGGGTGAATGAGGGGGGAAAGAGAAAAAGTGGCTTATATAACAAGCTCAAGTGATCTCCACCATTCATTCCTCTCCACTCAATCTAAGCCCTACACCTTATCTCATGAGAAACCAAACTAAACCAAACCAAACCAAGTCAAAGTGGAACTGAACCAAATAAAACCAAATCCAGTTAAACCAAGTCATGAAATCCTACACTTAGAAAATTTTTAAAATATCACGTAAATCGATAAATACGAAATACGACTCAAATTAAAATACGTATTCGTATAAAATATCGATACAATGAGACGGGTCTCACACATTTATTCTAGGAAAATATTCATTAGATACTTTAAACAAGGTAGAAGTACACACACAAAGTATATCGTCCTAGACGTCTTAGGACTCACTATAAGCCTATACGGGCTTGGGCTCGGTTCGGATCCAGTCCGGGCTAAGTTGGTACAATCGGGTCATCTAAAATCAATATATCTAATTAATAAACAATAGATTTATCGGTGGGGGTTAAGTCGTAACTTGGCCTGGTTTTCCTAGTTAGGATGTCCATATGGCTCAGTCTTCCTTGGCATGACTAATACACTAGTCAAGGCACGCCACTACACTATTCGTGCCACGATTTCTAGTCACCTTGTACTCCAAATTTAATCATAGTTAAAAATTATCTACCGTAATAATTAAATAAATAATTATTTATAAAATCTAATAATCACCATTCCAATTAATTAAATAATAAAAATATTTCAAAACTTCGGGGAGGGGAGCTACAACAGCAGCAATACCAGGCTAGGCCGCAGCATGGGAACCAACAAGGAGGCCGAGGGCAGGTATTCAATCTGTCCTTATAAAAGGCATTGGCATCGAGAGGTGTGGTGGTAGGTAACATTCTCGTTGCCTCATATCTCGCAGTAGCATTGTTTGATTCGGGAGCATCACACTCATTTATATCTGCACAATTTACGATACGAATAGGAATAGAATTCGAGGCATTGCTATGAAGGTTGAATATACTCACTGGTAATGGGCTCGTAGGAGTTAGTAGAGTTATTCTAGCGTGTAGTGTTGTAGTGTGCGGGCGTTCTTTGCCCGCCAGATTGATAGAATTTCCTATGAGGAATTTTGACGTCATCTTAGGCATGGACTGGCTGAAGGACAGTTGTGCCACAATAGGTTGTCGTAGAGGGAGTGTATCTTTTAATATTCTAGGCATGGACCGATTTACCCTAATCAGATCAATGGCAACCCGACAAGAAGAAGGAATAGCAGCGTCGATGGAAGAAGTTCAAGTCCCGAAGGTAGTTGAAGAGTTCATTGATGTATTTCTCAAGAAACTTCCACGTTTACCCCCTGTTAGGGATGTTGAGTTCAGTATAGAATTGGCGCCTGGAACTCAACCGATATCAGATCGGGTTTACAGAATGGCAGATTCCGAGAGGCCAAGGTGTATCAGCACGTAGAGGAACTGAAGGCGAAGAAGTTCATTCGAGATAGCGAATCACCGTGGGCAGCACCAGTGGTACTTGTAGGAAAGAAGGATGGGTCATCAAGGTTGTGCATTGACTACAGAAAGTTCAATGCGGCTACAGTAAAGAACAAGTATCCATTACCAAGAATCGACGACTTGTTTGATCAGTTGAGCAGGGCAAGAATTTTCTCCAAGATAGATCTTCGGTCAGGATATCATCAAGTTAGAGTTCGAGAAGAGAATATTTCCAAGACAGCATTTAGGTCGAAGTACGGGCATTACAAATTCCTAGTTATGCCGTTTGGTTTGACCAATGCTTCAGCAATATTTATAGATTTGATGAACCGCATCTTTATGCCATACTTAGATCATTTTGTCATTGTGTTCCTCGACGACATTCTCGTATACTCAGCTAGTGAAGAAGAGCATGAAGATCACCTCAGAAAAATGTTACAGGTTCTGAGAGAGAACCAGTTGTATGCCAAGCTCAGCAAGTGTGAGTTTTGGACAGATCGAATTTCATTCTTGGGGTACATCATATCAGGAGCTGGAGTAGCAGTGGATCCCAAGAAGGTAGAAGAAGTCGAGAGTTGGCCAGTACCTAAGACCGTAGCTGATGTACGTAGTTTCTTGGGATTGGCAGAATATTACAGAAGGTTCATATCAGACTTTGCAAGACTTTCAGCACCCATGACCCGCTTGACACGGAAGGATGTGCCATTCGTCTGGTCGGCAGAATGTCAGGCATCATTTGAGAATTTAAAGCAAAAATTGATATCGGCACCTATTCATACATTGCCAGTTGGACCCGGAGGCTTTACCGTTTATTGTGACGCATCAGGAAAGGGACTTGGGTGTGTCCTCATGCTGCATGGGAAGGTGATAGCGTATGCATCTAGACAACTTCGAGACCACGAGAAGAATTATCCAACTTATGACTTTGAATTGGCAGCAGTAGTATTTGCTTTGAAGCTATGGAGACATTACTTGTACGATGATCGAGTGGATATCTACACAGACCACAAAAGTTTGTAGTACATCTTTACTCAAAAGGAACTGAACATGAGGCAGAAAAAATGGTTGGAGTTGATCAAGGATTATGACGTGGAGCTTCAGTATCATTCAGACAAGGCTAACGTGGTAGCAGATGCTCTTAGCAGGAGAGGCGGCACATTTATGTTGACATCATAAAAATATATCTTAGAAGACCTTCAGGAGATAGACATCGAGGTTATATTTTCTAGTGATATAGAAATTCTGGCAAGTCTACGAGTTCAATCTGACTTGGTAGACAGGATCAAGGAAGCTCAGGCACAGGACCCAAGGATTCAGAAGCTTAGGGCGGAATGTGAGTCAAGACTCAGGAAGTAGATAAAAAATTTATGAAGATGGTACACTTAGGTTTGGATCACGTCTATGTGTGCCTAGTGAAGATATCAGACAGGAGGTTATGACAGAAGCCCACAGTTCTCAGTATTCTATACACCCCGGAGGGACCAAGATGTACAAGGACATCAAGCAGCACTTCTGCTGGAACGGAATGAAGAAGTAGATAGCTAGATTCGTTTCCCGTTGCTTGATATGTCAGCAAGTGAAGGCAGAACAGCAGAGGCCAGCTGGATTATTGCAACCGCTTTCTATTCCGGAATGAAAGTGGGAACACATCACAATGGACTTTGTGACCGATTTACCGAGATCACCAAGTGGTAAAGATGCTGTTTGGGTGATAGTGGACCGGCTTACAAAGGTGGCACATTTTCTTCTTTTTAGAGTAGGGCAATCTACAGAAAAGTTGGCAGAGTTGTATATGCAACAGATAGTCAGGCAGCATGAGGTCCCTGCTAGTATTGTGTCAGACAGAGATACCCGTTTTACATCATATTTCTGGAAGAGTTTACATCATAGTCTGGGTACCAAGTTAAGATTTAGCACGGCTTACCATCCACAGACGGACGGGTAATCAGAAAGGACAATCCAGACTTTAGAAGATATGTTACGAGCTTGCACCCTAGATTTTGGAGGATCTTGGGAGAGTCACTTGTACTTAGTCGAGTTCTCGTACAACAACAGTTATCAAGCTAGTATCCAGATGGCACCATTTGAAGTACAATATGGTAAGAAGTGTAGGTCGCCACTGGCATGGGATGATATCGGGAAGAGGAAGATGCTACGCCCAGAAATGATTATTCAGACAGTTAAAGTGGTTAAGGGAATTAGAGAGCGACTTCAAGTTGCGCAGGATCGACATCGACATTGGACGGACTAGCATCGTAGGCCGCTAGAATTTTCTGTTGGGGACCACATGTTCTTGCAGATCTCACCCACTCGTGGGGTCATTAGATTTGGCGTTCGCGGAAAGTTGAGTTTGCGATACGTGGGCCCATTTGTTATCCTTGATAGGGTAAGAGATGTTGCTTATCGTTTGTCCTTTCCACCTTCGTTATGAAAGGTGCATGATATATTTCATGTATCTCAGTTGCGTAGGTATGTATCGGATCCAAGCCATATCCTAGATCATTCTGAACTGGTTGTTGGCACCAACCTGCCTTACGAGGAACAGCCTGTGTCCATTTTGGACCGAAGGGAGAAGATACTCAAGAACCGAACAATTAGCCTTGTCCGTGTTGCTTGGGGACATCACTCCTTAGGAGAGTCAACGTGGAAACGTGAGGATGATATCCGATCACGGTATTCGCACCTATTTGACTCACAAGGTATATTTCTTTCCATGTACCTTGATTGTCTTGAATCCTCATACTTATCACCCTATGAGTAGAATTACTTGATATCGTAGATTGATAAATATATATATATATATATTAATTGCTATGGACATTGTAAAATAGATGCTTTCTTAAATTGCTTGTACTTAGATTAGTCTAGCACTGATGTTTATATCCTGCTTGGATCTGAAATTTCGAGGACAAAATTTTTCTAAGGAGGGTGGAGATGTCACTCCCCGTTCCCAGAATACATATTTTTATACGTGTACTGCTTGAATAAATTTATTTAGTATTTATTATGCATTTTATTCTGTATTTAAATTCTTCAATTTCGTACTTATTAATTTTTCTGTATTTTATTTTCTGCTTTTGCTTTAGCTTTTGGTTTAGTCTGTTCATTAAACCAATCTGGTTTAGCTTGGTTCATCATGATAAGGAGTGGATGGCTTAGATCTTGTAGGAAGGAATAGGTGGTGCAGATCTTGACTTGGGCTAGATATTAATACCTTCTTTACTTTTCTCTCTCTTTATTACTCTCATTTACTTCTTCTTCAACCTCTATTACTCTCCCACCAACCTAGAGAGCTAGGCAAGTATCACTTGCTTCTTGATGGATCTCAAATTTTGTTGTTCCATTGTCTTCCTCTCCAGATTCTTAGACACTCTAGTTCTTAGCATTTCTAATATCCATGGCTCATTTCTTGTAGATCTAAGTTTGTTGTATTTTTTGATTTCTTGGGTTTTGATCTATCTAACTCTGTTATTTTCAAGTTTTGATGGTTCCATGTTGTAGAGAATTTTGTTCTGCCCTATTTTGACCGATGGAAGTCGGGATTCTAACCCTAAATGAAGGTTTAGTGGAGCTTGGAAGCCATGGATTCCATGGTTCTTCTTCTCGAAAAAGTGGAGAAGAAGAACAGTGGACGGCCGCATGGACCTTCATGCGGCAGTTTCCCTTTCAGCCGCATGGCCTTGGCCGCATGGCTCCTGGCAGTTTCAGCCGCATATGCCTGTATTCTTTCAGCCGCATAGCTAATCCTTAACTCCCTGCCGCATATGCATGATTTACTCGAGCCGAATGAGACTCAGTCTCCTGAGCCGCATGAGACTCAGTCTCTTGAGCCGCATGAGACTCAGTCCCCTGAGCCGCTTGAAACTCAGTCCCCCCTTGACCGCATAAGCATGACACTTGGTTCATTGTCGCATAAATTTTTCTTAACCGCATAGCTCCGGCCGTATGAAACATATTTATCTCAGCCGCATAAAGCATTTGTTTTCTTAAGTTCCTGGCCGCATGGCCCATAGCCGCATGAGCGCATACTCTCCTAGCCGCACGAGCGCATACTCTCTCAGCCACATGAGCGCATACACTCCCAGCCGCATGAGCACATACTCTTCCAGCCCAGGAGCGCATATACTCCCAGCCGCATGAGCGCATACTCTCCCAGCCGCATGAGCGCATACTCTTCCAGCCGCATGAGTGCATATTTTTTTCAGCCGCATATGCATGTCATCTTTGGCCGCATGGCTTGGGTAGTTCCGAGCCGCATATGCTCATTTTTTTCAGCCGCAGGAGACCATATTTTCTCAGCCGCACGAACTTTACTTTCCCAGCGGCATAGAAGGACCCTGACTTACCCGATCGCATAAATAGGCTCCCATCTATTGCTGTCTATAGTACCTTTAGCTGTTTCTTATCCCGGATTGACATTGATTGACGTTGATTGTTACCTTGACTAATAATTGATCATGCGTTCCTAGTTGGAACTAAGAGACTGGCTAGTCGTCTTAATAAATTGAATGAGACATGTTCATGTATGAACCATGAACCATTGCGATCGACTAGCCGATCCGAACTTTGGCAAATGGACACATATTGACTTCCATTTTTCTGTAAAGGCAGCATGTGCATCTTATAGTCAAGGCATGATTATTCCATGGCTAGGATTAATTTTTGCATTACGCTATGTAAGACCTACAACCTAGCCGCAAGGGCATCGTTGTAGAGTTGTACATATCGTACTCTGTACGAAAGTACTCATTCTGAATGACCATGATTCACGACATAGAATTTCAATCAACATAGGGACTATTAAGCTAAATAAAATAACGATTGTATGGAGAGAATGGAATCGTGAGTTCGTACATGGCAGCCTTCTTGGGGACGATTAGTGCCCCGACATGCCGGCTGGTTCCCACGGATATTGTAATTCTGCTACACGGGCAGGGAGCGTTATATGCTTATATTATTTATTGTATATTGATGACGGTCGTCCCGTTGGGCCTTGTCTAATTCATGATTGGTACAATTGATTGATTGGGTAGACTAGCCTTGCTTGTACATAGTAAGAACTGAGGAATCCTTATTGTATAATTTCAGGGCAACTTAGAACTTACAGTAGCAAGCCGTAGTTATTGTATGGCCGTTTAAATTAATTTGTCTGTGCACTGTACCTACTCTGTTAACTACCGAGATGAGCAGAATGTCAGGACATGATGGGTCAACTTCTGTCCTTGTTTGGTTGGGAAGTTGGCTTGAAGTGTCGTGATGTTGTGTGAACCCCAGTAGCAAGTAGAGACCTTTTATCATATTTTTACTCTTATTACTGGTTCCAATTTCTCATACCTGCTTCCTTGCGGTATTTGCTATTAGAGGTCTAACCTCTCTGGTTTTGTATGGCTAGATTTAGAGCCAGTTCTCGAGGACTCAGCTTACTTCCATCTCCAAGATGGTCAATACTAGAGGAATGATCGCCGGAGGACACGAGTGGGTCCCTTGCCTCCCTGTTCGTTTTTACTACTTACTTCATTTTTGCCATTTGGCACCGACATGTTAGTCGGATTGTCTTGTACTTACTTTTACATAATTGTAACTAAATCAGACTGCAGCTGATAACGATTGTGTATACCTTGTTATATCCTCTGGCTATGTTTTGTGAAGCCAGATCTCAAAGAACATTTTGACCGAGCATTTGGGACGCCTTACTACTTTATCTTACATGTTCTCTGTTTACTGTTTCTTATTTGAATGATTGAGACAATAGATGTTGAGTAACCCTAGTAAGACTTTCATGTAGTATGCACCCCCTCATCTTGTAGACAGCATTGATCGTATTATACGGTATTCTTCTACTGTAATACGTAGCTGGCTGAGTCATCCCCCCGCTCTACGGTATTTCGGTTCTGGGGCGTGACACATTACGAAGAAGTGGTGACTGTGAGAGATCATTTGACCCGTAAGGATTTCGTACGTGATTACGGCCTGTAGTCATCGCAAGGTGAACTATATACGGAAAGACAGGTTGCGAATGCTGCTACTTATACTTTTGATGATAATGCTGCAACGGATTTTGTCATCGAAGACGACGAATGCTTTGTTGATTATGGAGACCTGCAGAACCTTGCACGAGATATGGTGTACGATGCGGCAGGGCCTAATTTCCGGAGGATCCTAATCCCGAGGCGAAGGAGTTCTATGGTATGATTCAGGAAGCAGATACTCCTCTATATCCTGGTTATGAGACTCATTCCGTAATGTCGGTGACGATGCGGTTGGTGAATATAAATTCTGATTTTAACTTGCCACAAGCTTGCTATGATCGGATTATACAACTAATCAAGGAGGTGTTACCGAAGGAATCAAAAGATCTCCCAAAAAACTTCTACAAGTCAAAGATGATGGTCCGACAACTGGAACTAGGGTACGAGAAGATAGATTGTTGTCACAATAGATGCATATTGTACTACAAGGAGAATGAGGACATAAAAAGTTACAGCTTTTGTAATACGTATCGTTACAAGCCAGTGCAGGAAAAAGGAAAGTCAACTAGAAAATGACGTCCTTACAAGTATATGCTTTACTTGTCGATCACGAAGCACTTGCAGGGGATGTATATGTCTCTGAATACAGCTGTAGCTGCCCTTCCCAGAAATTTGGAATATTTTTATTACTATTTATTTTATTTGAACGATGATTTTTAGATTTTATAAATAATTATTTAGTTAATTATTACGGTAGATGATTTTAGCCATGATGGAGTTTTGGAGTACAAGGCGACTAGGAATCGTGGCACAGATAGTACAATGGCGTGCTTTGACTAGTGTGTTAGCCCTAATAGGGAAGGCCGAGCCAAAGTGATGTCCTAACTAGGAAAACCAGACCAAGATACGACTTAACCTTTACCGAAGACTTATTTAATTGTTATTTATATTATTGAGCTTTAGGAAAACCGGTTATACCATTTTAGTCCAGACTGGACCCGAACTGAGCCCAAGCCCATGTGGTCATACGGCACGTCCAATGACATTCATGTTGATAAAATTTGGTATGAGGGGTTGTGTTACGTTCTAATGGTTTAATAAATATTTTCTAAGTACTCATAATTAAATATTATAAATATTATTATTAGTGATATTCATTGACTTTTGTATAAAATGGGTCTTCGTATATTTTGGGTTTTTTAGACTGTCCATATTGGTATATACGCCTTTATTTGGTTTATTGAATATCGTTATTATTATTATTATTGTTATTATTATTATTATTATTATTAATATTATTACTTTTAATTAATATAAAATTTTAGTATTCATATTAATTACTAGCTTTATCTTTTATTTAATATTTTAGCTAATAGCCTTGTTATAATCACATTAGGAAATTGTACAAAATAGTTATTTTTGGAAATATCCTGGGTTTTTTTCCATGATTTTTATAAATGTATTTAAAATATATTAGTGTATATACCTATGTATATGTTATTTAAATGGATATATATCTATTTATATAAATAGATAAAAGAAGTATAAGAAAACAAAGGTGAGTAAATGACTTACTCAAGTTCTCGTGAGAAGCCAAACTTCTCGCGAGATACTAAAGGTAAAAAAAACCCAAGCAGCTGGAGCCTTAGGCCGAGCAGGCCCAGCAAACCACACCCCAAATCAGAGCAGCCCGAGAGCACTGCTCTCTGGTTTCCAGCGAACCATATATACCTATATAACCCGAGAATGAAGATCCCTCATACCAAACTAAAACCCTAACCCAACTCCTTCGCCACGCTCGCCCTAGCCTGGGCGGCCACCCCGGCTGCTGTGCATGCCACTGCTGGCCACCTCCGGTCGGCCAAACCGCGCAGGAGCGCCGACATGCGCGCGTGGACAGGGGAAACCAGGGCAGCAGCAACCGCGCGAACCCCAACTTCGCAGGTATCCCACGCTCCCATCTCATCATGGTTTCTCAAACCAATTGGTTCGATAGGAAGACAACCTATACGACTCCCTATCCCTTCAAATAGTTTTAATTTAGGTACCCTAGGTTGCCCGATAAAGTGACACGAACATTGACGAAAAACTGATCCAAATCAGAACAGTTTTCTAGTTGAAACCCAAAATTGGAAGGCAATTCCTGATCAATCGGTTAGGAATTTTAGAAAACTATTTGAACACACTTTTAGACAACATATAGGACATCACAACCCTTCTTGTAGATTCTAATTTTATCAAACAGATAGGAAGTTATTCGATTTCGAAGTTGACCGAAAACCTGTTCTAAAAATCTAGAAATCGCTCCACACGACGTGCGTCCCGCCAATCCGGACGACGTGGTCGCGAACCGAAAGCATCGAAAGCTGCGTAACGGCTTCGTGGTCGTGTGGGCTTTGGCAGAATTCAAATTGGTCGCGTGTGCGCGACGAATTTGATGCGTATCCGTCGAAATTCACCGTATCGTGTACTTTGTAAATTTCTCAATTACTTTGTGCACGTTCGTCAAATCGAGACGAAACTTGTGCCAGCAGGACCGTATCATTTTTCTGGTCCTGTTTGCCAAGTTTGGTCCAATTCTGCGACAGTTGAATCGAACGTCGTTTTGCGGGCCCTACGGTCCCACTCAACGGGCGATTTTGTGCACGACCCACCGAAATCCAACTTTAGACATACGGTTGGGTTCGTATCAAAAAATTGGATCCGTAGACATGTAGTTTGACGACTTTAGAGACCGTTGACTCTGGCACGCTTTTCGGTGCAAAGCGGGTCCAACGACGAATACCGTTTTGGCCCGAAATTACCGTTTTGCCCATGTGTCCAGAATTGGACTTAAGGACAGGCAATCCTAGCTAATTTGACTATTCTAAGAACATTGGTAATATTTATTTCAGCTTCCGGAGACTGTTGTACGGGTTTTGACTATTGTGGCATATTGACTAGTTCGGACTGTCGGTTTTACCAGCAGAGGACCACAGGCGAGTACAGTTTATTGTCTGTATTTTGATATTGATTTTTACTATATTTCATTGGCTGGCCATTGGTTATGTGATTATTTTCTATTATAAACTGTTGAGTCGGGAATGAGAAGTACCAAGGATGTGTGATCTGACCTTAGACCGTGTAGACCGTGTAGACCGTGATTATTATTGCATTTATTTCTTATAGACAGTGTAGACAGTGATTTATTTATTGTAAAGTAGACAGTGTAGACCGTGATTATTATTGCATTTAAACTGTGTAGATCGTGATTATTATTTTATAGACAGTGTTTCTTTATTGTAATATTTTCTGTAGACCGTGTAACTGTAGACCGTGTAACTGTAGACCGCGTAACTTTAGACCGTGTGGACCGTGTCGCATAATTGTTCCGAGACCGATCACATATCAAAGGTACTTCTAACAGTTGGGGAAAGTAATTGGTGTCTATTTATTTACTATTGGTTTTCCGTATTTCCTGTTTATTTTTAAACTCATGATTAATGTCTAACCTTTGTTTTATAGTCATTTTCTTTATTTGAAATGGTATTCAGTGAATTGTGCTCGTTCCATTCCTGACTGGAAACCATATTTTTTAGGTATCCGTAGATTCACTTAGCGTGGAAGATATGGGGGTACTTGCAGACAAAAGCCTAGAGACTAGCTAGATAGTTGAGTTGTAGTCATTCATTTATTTGTACAAGTTTATATTTTTCTACAAATGTAAAACTTGTGATCATTGTAAGTCAAATTAATTTCTGTGAATGAGCATTGTATTATTTGTGATTTTGATCTTCATGGCCGTAACAGCATTCTACCACCGACACTGCGGCGTAGGCTGGCTTGGACACGTCTCGTATCCGTTTTAAAAAAAAAGGGTGCAGGTCGTGACAAGTTTTTGTAGTGGCCCATGCAGGTCCGTCTTTGCAAATCATGCGAACTCGTGATAGTACTTAAGTTAGTCGTACTATTGCGAGCCTGCAACTAGAAATGCTCATTCACGAATTAGAAATTAATTTAATTTACGAGAATGACTAGGACTAGGAGTCCCTTATACAAATTTACCGATGGGTAGTCTAGGCCATGCAATGTAGATAAGGAGTTATTAATTTTGATAGTTTATCAGATCCCCATAGGTACATTATTATCTCTTGATATGACGATGTAATCTAATTTGGATAGATTATTCCCTTAGTAAGGCAGGGCTTCATAGAATTAATGATCTAACCTTGATAGATTATTCAATTCATTCTCTTGCCTCTTTAGATATCGTCATCATATCTTAGTCTGAATTGCCCATTTAAAATCCTATTTTGCCATAAGGGAATAGTTTATAATTCCTGATTCGGTTGTTCAAATGAGAATCTCGAGGTAGACTGATCCAAAAATTTTCTCCCATGGTTTGAATACACATGAAAGAGATACCAGAATGTTATAGTTCTTTGTCTTCAGTTTGTTCCTCCCTGTGCAATCTTTTATTTTAAAGATTGTGAGGAAAAATATTTATGCCTTATTACATAGTCGACTTGCTTGAACCTCTAGAAGCTCATGAGTTTTTACATATATAGTTAGAAGAAGGTTAGTTAACTCATAATGGCAGGATAGCAGCGCACTGTCGCCATTTATTTAAATTATGGAGACTATGGACTCACTGCAGCCAGCAGCGTACTGGCGAGACACGACCCCTAGAGTTGGAATTTGTTTAAGAAATATAGGTTATAGAATGTTATTAAAAACTATGGCTAGTGGTCCTCTTTGACCATAGTCACACTGGTGTCAATATAAAGTAGAGTACCGGATAGCATGTCACATCTGAATCACGAAACCAAGGGTTTACCACAGCCCGATTTTACGGGCGAGGCGTAGTCCTCGATGAAATGACTTCAGACGTGATTACAAGTTAAGGATACTATAGAGGATAAGACAGTGCCCTGTGTATTCCATAAGATCCGAAGCCAATATTAGTGGAAGTTTTATAAGTTGGGTAGCACGTCTCCCGATCTAACATTTCGTGGTCCTTGTGATCTATTGACGAAGATATTAATTGATGCTAATATGTTTACCCAGAATATAGAATTTAGAGACCCATAACCCATTAGTCGACCAAGGCTTTGTGGATAAGAAGATAGTAGGATGACCGTGTAAGCAAGAACACCGGATAAGGTTTTGATTATCACAAAACTCGAACTACTTATGCCTTTTTTTTCAAAAATCTCGCATAATTGTATTCGACTATCTTAACAAACGCTGCTGTTACAGCTTAGTTTTGCAAGCTTACCCTTTTATCGAGCTTGATTCAAGAATCAGTGTATTATGGTCTGATCAACCATGATACATTTAGTTCGCTCTTCATTTAATTACACTACGTGGATGGAAATATATAGGTCTCTAGGATCTCATCCGCGACTGCTTTAACAACTCCTCTTGAATTACACATTCGCCTTTGAATCATGTAATTGTATTCGGTGACATCTCTCTTGAACTCTTCATTGTTTTTGTCTTTCACTGATTAGAAAGACGAAAGCTCATAATTGATAAATAGATACCGAGTATCCCTATGGCTATGATAGTTGTATACGCAAGTATAGCTACAATCGGCCAGCTCTGTGACTAGAATCTTGCCTTAAGTTACTCGTCCTCTCTGCGACCCTAAACCTACTATCATAATCTTCTGGTCATTGGAGTCCGAAGATGATTAGGATCCTTTCCCTTGATCAAATGCCAACCTAGGAGACTACCTATTCTCCAGAGACCAAATGTTGTAAGCCTCAAATTATTTGTTTGAAGCTTGCTTCATCTAGAACCCTTGTGACAATAGTCTGGCAGGTTTAACCCCAATAGAAATTTACGACCCAGTTGTTAGAAACCTCTTCATATGATGTGCCTTAGAGTTGGTTACCCTGTCGATAACTCTTGTATACTATAGACGAGTAGATCGTTCCCCTTTTTTTGACCATGTGTCATTATATACACTCACTTCCCATTTTGTCAAGGAACGGTCTTTGACTCGACTTATATCTACCGTATCCCGATATGTCGTACCTTATTCTTTATTAACAAGAGTCGAGGTAAATATCTGGACTTAGGAATCCTTCTAAACCTCACCATTCCTAAAATCATATCCTAGTTTCTAAGGTGGGTAGACGGTAAGCCTTCTAAAGTTTTGAGATATCAAAGGATTACCGATTGATCGGAATAATTTCCATTAGAATGATAATTAGTGCCCATGGGGACTCCCACTTTTCATTTAGATCATTTTACGTCCTCGACCGTGTCATTAATATTCGGAACACGAGGCCAGTTGTTATCTTTCAATAAATTTCATATGCAAGTTCTAGACGAGTCCACCTTCATCTAGGTATATCATGTCCCACTCAAACCCGTCCCCTTGTACTCTATTTTTATGGTACGACTTTCAGGTAAAAAGGAGTAGCTATAACCCTTACCATAATAGCGGTATGTTTCCCGACTTCCAGTAGAGGCTCAACCTTGACACAATTCATTCGACCCAATATATGGTTGTGATTTACTTGAAGCCCACTACGCACATGTCACTAGTGTATCACTCAATTGTGTCTTTTCGTGCTATCTAAACACAAAAGCCACGGAAGACGCATTTTTGGGCTTTAGGGACCAAGCTAACCAACTTGACGGACAACTAGCTCAACCCTTGGATAGAAACCTATTCTAGGATACCCTAACCTAGTAAAAAAAAGTTTATCATTGGGACCTTGTTCAGTCCGTATAGATTAAAATTCAGGGTTCATCCAACTAACGATTGATGTCCAATCGGAGAACCCATTAAGACCCAGTTAAACCCATCCATGCATACCACCATAGTTGACTATAAAATCGGACTATTTGAGATAGGTCCCTATACCGATTATGTAGCCTCCATCTCGTAGAATGTGAAGTCGTTCGTAACCCTTATTCCATCTACCTGGAAGTTGCGATACGATCTTGCGTTGCCTTTATAACCCTTGCTCGTGTGTTTAAATAACCACGAGAAAGATCACAATCTTGACTCCTCAAATCCCGTCCTATCATGGAACCTTGTTTAGATAAATTTCGAGAACGGAACTTCTATATTGCACGGATGCAAGCCCTCTGAGAAACGAAGGGTCCTTCGAGTTAGCAAGTAATTGGACAAGAGTAGCCTAATCTAGCCAATAAGGCAATGGTTCATGAATTTTCTTTCAAGCTATATCATTGGATACCGCTACTGCTTTTGAAACTTCATTTTTACTCTCGATTGTTCTTCCTTATCTTATGTCCTTCCTATTTCGGAGCGACGATGGTCATACTTATTAGAATTTACCAATATTTAGCTACATGAGTAAAATTGTTGCTTGTTAGATTTTTGGTTGCTGGATAGATAAGAGAGGATTATAGATGCCACATACAGTATATATATATATATATATATATATATATATTGGTAGCAATTTTAGCAATTAGTTGGAGGATTATAAAGTTTTAGTGACAGCTTTACGGGAGTAGTGTGACCAAAGGTGGGTAGAAATTATCGAGATTTTTTTATTTGCCAAAATGGCCAATGAGAAGGATATAAACTATTTTTGAGGAATTAAAATCAAGAAGATTAAGGTAATAGTAGACCTTTTGATTCAAGGAATAGTTACGAATTAGAATTTCGAGGGCAAAATTATTTTTAAGGTGGATAGATTTGTAGCAGCCCTTCCCAGAAATTTGGAATATTTTTTATTATTATTTATTTTATTTGAACGGTGATTTTTAGATTTTACAAATAATTATTTAGTTAATTATTACGGTAGATGATTTTAGCCATGATGGAGTTTTAGAGTACAAGGCGACTAGGAATCGTGGCACAGATAGTGCAATGGCGTGCTTTGACTAGTGTGTTAGCCCTGATAGGAAAGGTCGAGCCATAGTGATGTCCTAACTAGGAAAACCAGGCCAAGATACGACTTAACCTTTACCGAAGACTTATTTAATTGTTATTTATATTATTGAGCTTTAGGAAAACTGGTTATACCATTTTAGTCCAGACTGGACCCGAACTGAGCCCAAGCCCATGTGGTCATGCGGCACGTCCAATGACATTCGTGTTGATAAAATTTGGTATGAGGGGTTGTGTTACGTTCTAATGGTTTAATGAATATTTTCTAAGTACTCATAATTAAATATTATAAATATTATTATTAGTGATATTCATTGACTTTTGTATAAAATGGGTCTTCGTACATTTTAGAATTTTAGACTGTCCATATTGGTATATACGCCTTATTTGGTTTATTGAATATCATTATTATTATTATTATTATTAATATTATTATTTTTAATTAATATAAAATTTTAGTATTCATATTAATTACTAGCTTTATCTTTTATTTAATATTTTAGCTAATAGCCTTGTTATAATCACATTAGGAAATTGTACAAAATAGTTATTTTTGGAAATATCCTGGGGGTTTTCCATAATTTTTATAAATGTATTTAAAATATATTAGTGTATATACCTATGTATATGTTATATAAAGGGATATATATCTATTTATATAAATAGATAAAAGAAGTATAAGAAAACAAATGTGAGTAAATGACTTACTCAAGTTCTCGTGAGAAGCCAAACTTCTTGCGAGATACTAAACGTAAAAAAAACCCAAGCAGCTGGAGCCTTAGGCCGAGCAGGCCCAGCAAACCACACCCCAAATCAGAGCAGCCCGAGAGCACTGCTCTCTGGTTCCCAGCGAAGCATATATACCTATATAACCCGAGAATGAAGATCCCTCATACCAAACTAAAAACCCTAACCCAACTCCCTCGCCACGCTCACCCTAGCCTCGGCGGCCACCCCGACGGCTGCGCGTGCCACTGCTGGCCACCTCCGGTCGACCACAGGCCGGCCAAACCGTGCAGGAGCGCCGACACGCGCGCGTGGACAGAGGAAACCAGGGCAGCAGCAACCGCGCGATCCCCAACTTCGTAGGTATCCCACGCTCCCATTTCATCATAGTTTTTCGAACCAATTGGTTCGATAGGAAGACAACCTATACGACTCCCTATCCCTTCAAATAGTTTGAATTTAGGTACCCTAGGTTGCCCGATAAATCGACACGAACATTGACGAAAAACTGATCCAAATCAGAACAGTTTTCTAGTTGAACCCCAAAATTGGAAGGCAATTCCTGATCAATCGGTTAGGAATTTTAGAAAACTATTTGAACACACTTTTAGACAACATATAGGGCATCACAACCCTTCTTGTAGATTCTAATTTCATCAAACAGGTAGGAAGTTATTCGATTCCGAAGTTGACCGAAAACCTGTTCTAAAAATCTAGAAATCGCTCCACACGACGTGCGTTCCGCCAATCCGGACGACGTGGTCACAAACCGAAAGTATCGAAAGCTGCATAACGGCTTCGTGGTCGTGTGGGCTTTGGCAGAATTCAAATTGGTCGCGTGTGCGCGACGAATTTGATGCGTATCCGTCAAAATTCACCGTATCGTACACTTTGTAAATTTCTCAATTACTTTGTGCACGTTCGTCAGATCGAGACGAAACTTATGCCAGCAGGACCGTATCATTTTTCTGGTCCTGTATGCCAAGTTTGGTCCAATTCTGAGACAGTTGAATCGAACGTCGTTTTGCGGGCCCTACTGTCCCACTTAACGGGCGATTTTGTGCACGGCCCGCCGAAATCCAACTTTGGACATACAGTTGTGTTCATATCGAAAAACTGGATCCGTAGACATATAGTTTGACGACTTTAGAGACCGTTGACTCTGGCACGCTTTTCGGTGCAAAGCGGATCCAACGGCGGACACCGTTTGGCCCGAAATTACCGTTTTGCCCCTGTGTCCAGAATTGGACTTAAGGACAGGCAATCCTACCTAATTTGACTATTCTGAGAATATTGGTAATATTTATTTCAGCTTCCGGGGACTGTTGTACGGGTTTTGACTATTGTGGCACATTGACTAGTTCGGACTGTCGGTTTCACCAGCAGAGGACCACAGGCGAGTACAGTTTATTGTCTGCATTTCGATATTGATTTTTACTATATTTCATTGGCTGGCCATTGGTTTTGTGATTATTTTCTATAATAAACTGTTGAGTCGGGAATGAGAAGTACCAAGGATGTGTGATCTGACCATAGACCGTGTAGACCGTGATTATTATTGCATTTATTTCTTGTAGACAGTGTAGACAGTGATTTATTTATTGTAAAGTAGACAGTGTAGACCGTGATTATTATTGCATTTAAACTGTGTAGATCATGATTATTATTTTGTAGACAGTGTTTCTTTATTGCAATATTTTCTGTAGACCGTGTAACTGTAGACCGCGTAATTGTAGACCGTGTAACTTTAGACTGTGTAGACCGTGTCGCATAATTGTTCCGAGATCGATCACATATCAAAGGTACTTCTAACAGTTGGGGAAAGTAATTGGTGTCTATTTATTTACTATTGGTTTTCCGTATTTCCTGTTTATTTTCAAACTCATGATTAATGTCTAACCTTTGTTTATAGTCATTTCTTTATTTGAAATGGTATTCAGTGAATTGTGCTCGTTCCATTCCTGACTGGAAACCATATTTTTCAGGTAGCCGTGGATTCACTTAGCGTGGGAGATACGGGGGTACTTACAGACAAAAGCCTAGAGACTAGCTAGATAGTTGAGTTGTAGTCATTCATTTATTTGTACAAGTTTATATTTTTCTACAAATGTAAAACTTGTGATCATTGTAAGTCAAATTAATTTCTGTGAATGAACATTGTATTATTTGTGATTTTGATCTTCATGGCCGTGACAGCGTTCTACCGCCGACACTGCGGCGTAGGCTGGCTTAGACACGTCTCGTATCCGTTTTAAAAAAACGGGTGCGGATCATGACAACAGTAGAACACATGACGTGGCACAACGAAGAACGCACAAAGGACGATTGAGAATTGTCACATCCTTCGGATGGAGAGGCGTAGAAACATTTTGATTTGTGTCATCCAGATTTTGCTGCAGAGCCTAGAAATATACGTCTGGCGCTATGTTCTGATGGCTTCGTCCCTTTCGGGCAGTCAGGATCTCAATACTCCTGCTGACCGGTCATTCTTATCGTTTATAATCTGCCACCATGGATGTGTATGAAGACTCCTTATATGTTCTTGACAGCTATCATACCGGGTCCCAAAAATCTGACGAAAAAATTTGATATATATTTACAGCCGTTGGTGGATGAGCTGAAACAGTTGTGGGAGATCGGCGTCGCGACCTATGATATTTCCAGGAAACATAACTTTCAGATGAGAGCTTCACTGATGTGGACAATCATTGATTTTCTAGTATACGGTATGTTGTCGGGATGGAGTACTCACGACACCATGTCTTGTCCGACATGCATGGAAAATAGTAAGGCATTTCGCCTTAAGCATGGAGAAAAAACTTCTTTCTTTGACTGTCACCGTCAATTTCTGCCAGCGAATCATCCTTGGAGAAAGAGCAAGGATGCGTTCAGAGCAAGAAAACAAGAATTTTTTCATCCGCCTGCCAGATTTTCAGGATACGATATTTTGAAAGATGTAAAGGATTTGTCTACCGTAATTGAAGATCCATCGAACAATCGTGTCAAGGGGTTCGAACAAATCCATAACTGGACAAAACGGAGTATCTTCTGGGACTTGCCATATTATAAAGATAATCTTATAAGGCATAATCTTGATGACATGCATATCGAAAAGACTGTGTTCGATAATGTCTTCAATATCGTCATCGATATTAAAGGAAAGACGAAGGACTATCCAAAAGCAAGATAAGAAATTGTCGAGATATGCAAGCGTCTTTATCTAAACTTGATACAAAAGGGAGCTGGCGGACAATTAACTAAGCTGATAGCACAATACACATTGAGCAAGGAAGATAGATTAATACTCTGCAAGTAGATATCTACTTTAAGATTTTTTGACGGCTATGTGTCGAATTTGTCTAGATGTGTTGATCTCACTGAACGCAAGCTAACGGGAATGAAGAATCACGACTGCCACGTGTTTATGGAAAGATTACTGCCCATTGCTTTGAGAGAGTTGTTGCCTTCTGCTGTATGGGTTTGTTGGCCGAGCTATCTACATTCTTCAGGAATATTTGTTCAACTAAGTTGAAAGTACAACATATGATTGAACTTGAGGAGAAGATTGTCTTAACAATTTGCACGTTATAAAAAATATTTCCACCAGGCTTCTTCGACAGCATGGAGCATCTACCGATTCATCTAGCATACGAAGCCCGTGCTGGTACATCTGTTCATTATCGATGGATGTACCCATTTGAAAGATAAATAAAAATTGATATAATTTAAGTTGAAATTAAGTGGATTTTACAATCCATTGTTAATTCTCAAGATAATTTGTCTCTTTAGGTACCTACGTCATCTAAAGAAGAAAGTTGGCAACAAGGCTCATATAGAGGCTTCGATATACGAAGCATATCTTATCGAGGAGGTATCAAACTTCTGCTCTATTTATTTCGATAGTCATGTCCAGACAAATCGAAATAGACCTCAAAAAAATGACGAGGACGTTGAGGATGGAGGTATATTCAATGTAAGGGGCAAGCCTATTGGGGCTAGTAAGAAATGGTGGTTGACTGACGATGAGTATGATGACACTCACCGATATGTCTTATCAAATTATGGCATACAAGATGTAAGAGATTTGGAGAAGTAAGTGACTACACTTACACTCGTTATAATCTCTAATTTGGTGAAGTAAGTGACTACACTTATTTTTATTCTCTCTAATAGTGTATTTAGAGATGAAGTCAAAATGAGGACACCTGATATTATCGATGAGGGATTTCAAAGAGAGGTTGATTGTACCTTTCCGTCCTGGTTTTGCAAATACGTAAGTAACTCAGCTAATATGTTATGCGATACCATTAAAATATATGCATCTTAAATATTTAAATTATCAATATTTGTTTACAGGTTTTATTGCCTGAAACAACACTCACAAATGAGAGTATTCGTTATTGGGCATTGGGACCGAAGAAGCATGCAAAGACTTGGCCAGGCTATGTCGTTAATGGCTTCAAGTTTAAGGCAACTCAGAATGCTATTAATGTCAAATTTCTCAATGGCAGCTTCAATACCAAGGATTCTGGTGTTTTCATAAGAGCCACCATCTATGACGACGAGCCGAACTTTTGACTATTATGGAGTGCTTTGGGATATTGTAGATTTACAATATACTGCCCCATATGATATGCATATTATGATGTTCAAATATGAGTGGTTCGATACGATACCAAATATCGGTTGGAGAATCTATAAACAATTTGGATTCGTCGATATAAATCATCGCAGGAGGTATAAAGGGTCCGACACGTTTGCGATAGCAAGTCAGACTGTTCAAGTCTACTATACAAGCTACCCAAGGCGTCGTAGAGATCAATTTGACTGGTGGACAGTATAGAAGATTAAATCTAGAAATACATTCAACGTTGGAGACCCAGTATACCAAGAGGACCAGATCGAAAGTCCCAATACTTGGGACAACAGTTGGATACCATGGATGTTGAATATATTGTTGAAGAAAAGAGAGGGAAGGAAGAGGTTGATACACAAGACTTGGCTGTCAACCAGGGAAGAAAGAGGCGTCTTGTCCCAAGTATTGAGGCTGAAGAAGAAGAAGAAGAAGAAGAACTTGATGAGGATGAGGATACAGATGAAGTCGATGATGAGGATGAGGATGAGGATAAAGACGATGCCGAGGACGAGTACGAAGACGATGACGATGACGATGACGACGATTAGATTAAATATCGGTATATATTAAAAATACTTCCAATTACGTGAATTTAGTTTGACCTCATAAAAGAACTTACAACTAACTTAATGAATTCATTTTAAACTTCTGCATTCTTGTTTGAGTTCATGCTTTTGTCGTTCGATCATCTACTTATTGTATATTTTCTTTTGTCGATGGCACTCCTAGTCTTTTTTGTCGCGACGACACTCGTCGCCCTGCTGGTGGTATATATATTTTAGTTTAGTTTTATATTCGTTTATACTTCTATATTGTTAATTATGTTTATGTGTTCTATTTACAGGTTATGGTGGCTAGCACTCATCGTGGTGGTGGTGCTGGTGGTGCTGGTGGTGCTGGTCGTGGGCATGGTCGCGGTGGTGGTACTGGTGGTAGTGGTCGTGGTCGCCTTTAGCATTTTCGGGATATGACCCCATTTACCGATCCCGACCCGAAGAGTACCCCAGGCATAGACTCATCTCGCCGTCGATCTACCACGGGGCTATCGTCACCTTCGTCGAGGCCTGCGTCTCCATCCATTGACGGATCCGTTCCGCCAGCGGATCCACCAGTTACTGCACAGTGGGCCCCTGAGTACCCCAGGACTCAGTTACACCTGGTTACTGGTGAGTACATGCACGGAGCCGCGGATCCTCCGATGCCACCAGAGAGGCCGATGGGCGAGTTCCGACGAGAGCTATGGACCACGGGTGAATCATAAGTAAATTTAAGTTAATTTATTAAATTTGTTTTATTTATTCAAGTTAATAATCAAGTCGTTGCTTCTTTGTAAAATTTTTTTCGTAGGATGCTGCCAGGCTTCTAGGGCAGATTATCCGGGCTAACTACCATGGCCCCTACCTCAATTTTTCTGAGGTGCCCCTAGACTTACAGTACATCTGGCTCGACGAGATGATGGTATATATATATATATATATATATATATATATATATATATATATATATATATATATATATATATATATATATATATATCTTGTGGTTAATTATTAATTACTCTTTAATTAACTATTTTTTTAATTATGTGATAATTGGATTTGTATGTCAGAGCACGTTCTGGTGGCCCCTCCCATCACGAGGAGGCGATCCGCAGGACCTACAGAAGCGTCGTCGGGAAGAAGAAACGGGACGCGTTGTATAACCTTTGAATGGCGCATTCAAAGAAGGAGTGGATCCGACAGGAGTATTATGAGCAGATCTTGGAGAAGATGGATACTCCTGCGTACAAGCAGAAACCGAAAAAAACGAACGGTTTACCCGCTTGAACGGTTTCCTAATGATCTTTGTTTGTGCACAGACCTCATACTTCTCCAACTCCTTACTCCCATATTTGGAGATAAGCCCTAGACTAGACATCTTGTTTATTCTTTTACAATGAACATGTCCTAGTCTCTTATGCCATAACTCAAGAGAATAACCAGAAGAAGAAATAGCATTCACTATCTCCATAGGAGTTACAAGTTGAAGTTTAAACATCCCTTCGGTACAGAAAACTTTTTCGAAGTTGTTCCTTTATAAGACATAACGACTTGACCAGCGTTAATGTCCATCCTCAAGCCTACGTTGTAGAGCAGGCTTCCAGAGACCAGGTTCTTGGCCATAGCAGGTACGTGGTGCACATTCTGAAGCGTCAGCGACTTTCTCGAAGTCAGTTGCAATACCACCGTCCCGATCCCGAGTACTTCATCTTGTGGTTGGTTAGCCACCATAACCTTCTCAGAAACAGGTTGCTACGTGATGAACCACTCCTTCTTTGAGAAAATATGACACGAGGCTCCAGTGTCTAACCACCAGTCCGTGTCAATCCCAGCTGAGTCAACCTGTGCAATTATAGCAACAAAGTTAGTCTCACCTTGTTCCTTTTGTTTTGGTTTTTCTTTGCAGTCCCTTTTCCTGTGGCATTTCTTGCTACAGTTGAGACAAGTCCCAGGTTCTTTGGACTTGGGCCTGAACTGAGCCGACTTCACCTTCAGATGGTGAACGTCTTTCTTCTTTTGGTAGGGAGCCTTCTGTAAGCCCACTTCCCAAAATTTTAAATTTATTTATTTATTTCTCTAGTTAGAAAATAATGTTTAGCTTCTATTATCGATATTTTGAAGAGATTTATCAAATTTATTTTAAGAAGAGATTTTACAAAGTAGACTTCTATAATTATCCGATCCTTTATTATTGCAATTATGTAACTAATATTATTTATAGTTAAGGAGTATGAAATCTAGTTTGGCTAAAGTATTTTAGAAATTATTGATAACATGTAGTATTCTTTCTACTCACTATAGATTAATTTTGATAAAATCTAGAACTTATTAGATTCAATGATTATTTGAGTTATTGTTATCATTCGTCTTATGATTTAGATTTATAAATTTTATTTTGAATACTATTTTATTAAAATTGGATACTTAAATTATTGGTGAAATCAAATATCACTTTAATCATTACTATTGCCACCTCTAATAGATTACGATTAGATTTTTGCAAGCCCTTGAAACAATTTTATTCTTTTTATGTGAATTTAAATAATTAAAATATTAATATGTAAATATTAATATTGGACCATTGGTTAAGGGGAAAAGGGAGGGTTTTGTAAATAACTGATTTTATAAGAGGGGCTTCCGTTTATAATTCTACTCTGATTTAAATCACTTTCAAACTATCACTCTCATCTTCTATATATTTGAACCCATATCCAAATCCATGGAAGAAACGGATTTAAATATCACCTCTAATCTCCCTAACATTTGCATCTATCTATAGTAGGAGTACATAGAAGGAAAGGGAGATCAACCGATCTCTTTCCATCTCCTTTCCATCACCACCAGGAGCTCCACCATCCGCTAGTATCCATCGGCCCTGTCACCATCGTTATCACCACCACTTAGCTAGCCTCCGGCGTGCCCGCAATCTCGCGTCCGCTCCGGCCGTGGATGCCGCACTCGCCTCGAGCCCCGGCTACTCCCTGTCGATGCTGTGCCGCTTCCCAGTGCTGTGAGCAACTTTGCTCGCCGCGGCCACCACTCAGGCCACTGGGCGCCCGGCGACACCGAGCCTCGCCAGCGCCGACTCGACCTCACCTACCTGCCGGTCAGCCGCCCGACGTCGATGCACGACCACCATCAGTGCACGTGCCTCGGTGAAAACCCCCTCCCTCTTCTTCATCTCTCGCAGGTGTCGTGCTTCGCCAGAATTGAGCTCGTGAGCGGCGTCGAGCTCACGCGGCACCGAGCGCCGACCCTCTCTGGTCCCCGATCTCTCCGACCGGCCACTGCCCCGATCTGTCGTCGGGACCAAGGCGACCAGTCAGCGCCGTGCACACCGCCGTGCCCCTCGTCCACCGACCGCCATGGTCTTCCCCGCAGCATCCTGCGCGCCGCACGACCGCGACCGACGTTCAGTTGATGTCTCCGCCACCAGCAGGTGAGCTCATTTCTTCCTTCCACTCACTCTCGAAAACCCATTACCTCAAAATGCATAGATCCATCTATTCTCTCTCTCTCCCATCCTTTCTTTATTTCATTTTATTCCTATTTTTGAAGAAGAGAACATCAGTAGGTTTTGAGTCAAGTTATTAGTTACGTTTTCTATTTGAGCCTACTAGTTATCCAGGCTTAAGCCCTTTCTAATAATAAACAAAGAAGAAGCGGTATAATGATTGGACTGCTTGTTGGATTTGGGCCTTAGGCCTTGGCTTTAGAATTGGGCTATGATTTTTACATATATTTTTGGGCTGTACTGAATAATTATGGGTTGTGTATAAGTGTAGTTTATTTTTACCATAATATTACAAGTTATATTTTATTATTTTATGGGCCATTGTGTTGGGCTTTAAAATTTTGTTTTATAAATAAATATTTTGGGCCTAAAAATGTATTTTTAGGAGTGAGATTTATATATACATATGTAGAAGTTTAAAAGGGTTTTTTTTTAAATAAAGTATTAGATTATTTTATTTAGAATGTGTCTTTAACCAATAAAAGTATTTGACAAAAATTAGAGTTTAACCTTAAAATGATTTTGGTATAATTTTTGGGTAGTTATCTAAACTATTTTAACTACTAAACTATGGTTCCCAAAACTAGTAAATATTTTTCGAAATAGTTATATATATTTATACAAAATTCTCTTCGATTTCTATCTTGATAGTGACTAGTCATACGCTCCCACTTCTTGTGATTCTAACTACTTCATATCCACCCTAGGCTAACTGGATTGTACTGGACCCAATGGGATTGTCGGTTTCACCGGCTAAGGACCACAGGCAAGTACACTTTCTGATTGCTTTTCGATTCATAGTAGTCTATACATTTTATGTTTATACATATGTCTTGCTGCTTGTTGATACGCTCGCCACACGGAGTAGTCGGGAGGAAAAATATCTTAGGAGACATATGGACTACCCAGAACTATCTCCTGTGTCTTTCGTGGAGAATAGCAGCAGCACACGACACGTGCAGGGTGCCGGATTTACCCCCTAGCCTTTCACATGTCGAAACTGATATTTCAAACCACATAGATAGTTGTATTTTATTTGTTTTTCTTATCTTCTTCACCACTTACCATGTCATCAGTTACTTTCTAATTTTCATCTTTTATATGTTATTTTCATGTCTTGTTAATTCTATTGTGTTTTTGCATTGCCGTCGGTTTGTGTACTTGTTCCATTCCTGACTAGAAACCAATAATTTTTAGGTTAGCTGTGGCTTCACTTAGCTTTGGAAGATACGGGTGTACTTGCAGATAGAAACCTAGAAATAGATAGCACTGGTATCATTTTTATTAATTGTGAGAACCTTGTATTTTCTTTAACTACAAATGTTGTAAATGTTGTAATAAATTTAGAAATATGAATGAGCAATAAAGTTGTTATTTTGTGATTTTGAGCATCATGGCTGTGACAATGTTCTACCCGCCGACTCTGCGGCGTAGGCTGGCTTGGACATGTCTCTTATCCGAAAAGCAGGTGCGGATCGTGACAAATTTTTGCGAAAAAGCGGGTGCGGGTCGTGACACCTTCTACTTCCCTTTGGAATTTCCTCCTTGCACCATATTCGTCTTATCCATCTGCTTGGACAAGGCGTCCACTTTGAGTTGAGCCCTCAACTCGTCTTCAACATATATCCAGTGCAAGAGGCGTTCCAAATCCACTTCTATCTTCTTGCGGTGGATGTCCGTGATGAAGTTGCTCCACACAGGTGGGAGCTTGGTGACAATACCTCCGACGACAAAGGCATCGACCAAGGGCATGTCGTCATCCGACATCTTCTTACGTAACTTGAGGAACTCCTTGACTTGAGTCAACATGGTTTTTTCATCCTCAAACCACATTCTCTAGACCTTTTCGGTCACATAAATCTTGTTTCTGTTTTCATCTGCCTTGTAGAGATTCTCTACAGGCTCCCAAATGTCTTTTGCATTAACCGTCTTGCTGTATGACTCCGTCAGAGAGTCCTCTATCGAGTTCTGGATCAACAACTTGCAGAGGTTGTTATTCTGCCTCCACTTCGACTGCAAAGCCATGGCTTCAGCAACCCTGCGAGCATTTTTATCCTCTGGAATCAAAGGTTCAGGATCTGTCAACATATAGTCGACGCTCATGAGTTGAAGATTGAGGCTGACCTTTCTCCATCAGATCTGAATCTTGCTTTGAGATTGTTATTCTCAAAACTGATCGGTAGATGGAAATCTCGATCTCTTACTTCCACATAGACAAAAAATTTGTTCCCCTAAGAGAGACAAAAACTCGTTCTCAACCGAAGTTGATGCAACTAAGATGAATATCCGTTCTTAACTGAGGTTGATGCAATGAAGATGAATATTCGTTCTCAACCGAAGTTGATGCAACGAAGATGAATATTCGTTCTCAACCGAAGTTAATACAACGAAGATGAATACTCCTTCTCAACTGAAGTTGATATAGTGACTTTGCTGGGGTGATAAAGATCACCGTTGCTCAAAGCAAGATTCACCCTATTGCGATTTGCTCCCAGGAACCAACAAGTTCGAAAGAACTTCTGGAACGCTCGATGTCACCCTCCTTTCACAAACTCGAAGAACTCCAATGGCAGCGACAGCACAACTCTCTTCGTCTCTTTATTTTAGCGTAAATTCTCAATGAAGGCACGAAGAGAGTATTTATAGATAAGGCCTAAATTCTAATCCTAATCCTGGCCGTAACTGATTTCGAAAAGATAGGAGCGAATAATGGAATGATATGAATGAATTAAATTAAAGTTCCATAAAATATGGATCTGAAAAATTGACTCAATCTTTCCATAACCGCTCAGACCTTCCAATCAGCCACATCGAGCGCCAC
The DNA here is from genome assembly GCA_029216955.1 of Iris pallida. NCBI lineage: Eukaryota > Viridiplantae > Streptophyta > Magnoliopsida > Asparagales > Iridaceae > Iris > Iris pallida. The sequence goes on from JANAVB010022000.1 coordinate 7,889,540, forward strand.
ATGTGCCCATTAGCCCACTTAGTCTGTCAGCTCGCGTGCAACCGCACAACAGCATAGCAACGCGACAGCACCACAAGTGCGCAGGCGCGCAACACAACACCGCACGTGCACAGTGCACCATCGCATGCATGCAGCTGTACCGCAGCCCCGTGGCTCCTGCGGAGCTCCTGGGCATGCACCTACACATATGACTCGCGCAACAACTGTGCACAAGGCACCTTGCGCCGATGTTGACGTGCTAAGTGCAAAGTGCGCCAACAAAGTGTCACTTTGCGCACTTGAGCCCGAGTCCGAGTCGCTAAGCCCCTTCGGGGCTTAGCTATATAAGGGAATTATCCCATGAGCATGACAAAAAACATTAATGCTTCTTTGTTGGTTTAGCCTTCTTTCCAATAAAATATTGCCCCCATATGGCACCCATGTGCCTCTCCACACTTCATGCGATCTCTCAACACAAGCAAAGCTTTATATAGAGATACCATACATTTGGTTTTTCTAATGTGGGACTATCTTTCTAGTTTCTAAAGCAAAACACCAACAACAAGAAGCAAAAACACCAACAATATTCTGTGATATATTTTTATATATCAAATTTGTGTATATAACACATAATATGCTACTCATTTTTTATTTTTTGTAAGTAACGACGTTTAACGAAGCTTAGCGACACAAATAATTACGATGCTAATATGTATCATAATGTCTCTATATGTATTCGTACGTCGCTAAATGTTGCTACACGTCGCTAAACCTGAAAAGTGTAGCGACATATATGACGTTGTACGTTGCTAAATTGTACAACGTCACTGAATGTCACAGATCATCGCAAATCTAAATGACATGGCAGACTTTGCCATGTCATCAAAACACGTCGTTAATCTCTTTATTTACTTTGCTATTTTGGCGTCAAACATCGACTTACTATGCGTTGCTAATTTATCGACGCTTCTACTTTGATTTCATCTAACGTTGCTAAATCTGAAAATGCTAGCGACGTTTTAGGAATCGCTAAATAAGTCACAAAAAATGACATTTTGTGCTTCAACAATCAACGTTTATGCTACCCGTCATAGACGTCGCGACACGTCATAGATGTCGATACACGTGTCTCTGCAATTGACTCCAAGCCTCTTGAAAAACATCTTTTGCATGGATTATCTTGGTATTAACTGTCTTGAATAAGAGTTCATAGTTTGTCCTGGCATATATGGAAAGAACGTAACAATAGGATGTTTGAATCTTGTCACACAGTGATTATCAGCATCGTCCACAATATAGAGTATGATGTTAAAGGGATGGAATTAGTAGGGGAGATGACTTGATGATCGTACTATCATTATCTGAATTTCAAAAATACTTACCTGGTTCCATATATATTTTTTTTCCATATATATATATATATATATATATATATATATATATATATATATATATATATATATATATATATATATATATATATATATATATATATATATATATATTGGAACCTGGTAAATATATTATAAAAAAAAAGTGTCAAGTACATTCTCTAAGCTAAGCTATCAGTCTTATCTATGAGTTACAACCACATTCTCATTCCTTCTAAATCATATTCAATATTATGAATGATGCCAGTGATGGTTGCGCGCTGTTCTTCAAATATTCGGTTGTTTCGCTCTCGCCAGATATGCCAGACTGCCGATGCCAATCTCGATGTCGCCTCCTTCGTCCATAGAGTGCCCCTCGAGTTGTTAGCTCGTATCAATTGCAGAGTGTCATTGAAGCTTATATCCACTGCTCCTTGTAATCCCAGCTTGGTAGTTTGCGCCTGCCATATTCTTCTAGTCACCGGACATTGAAAAAATAAGTAATCTATCGTCTCAGAGTCTTGATCGCATAGTGCACAACTAAGCTCTGTGATTTGGATTCCGAGTCTTTGTATTCTATCCCTCGTTAACAATCTTCTTAAAACTAGTTTGTACATGCACAGTTGCATCTTGCGAGGAATTCCTTTCCTCCATACTATATCCGCATAGTCCACTTTATCATGATGAGTTCGAAGCCTGTTATATACTGCCCCATGGTTGAATTTATTGTTCAGGGTCTCTGCCCAGACCCCAAACATCTCTATTCAAACTGGTGTCTATCCGCTGCCTTGTGATTTCGTCTGCCACTGAGCGTGCCCACCTATGCTCTGCTAAGTGCCAGCGCCCTTCTCTGATAATGTTCCCAACACAGTCACCTCTGTGCACCTCCCTTTCCATGTGTGCTCCTAATATTTGCAGAAGAGACCAATGTTCGATCCAGGGATCAATCCACAGATCTGTATTTCTTCCATTTGCGAAAACCCGTACCAGAAGGTGCTTTATGTCCATCCTGTGTCGCAAGATATATTTAAAAGTAACCGAATCATTATTGTTTTGTCGATACTCCCATATGTTTTTTTCCCTCAAGTATTTGCTATTCATCCATTCTGCCCACAAGCCACCTCCCTGTAGGATTCGCCAAGCAAGTTTAACTCCAGCTACCTTGCATAAAGTGTCCAGTGTTTTATATATATATATATATATATATATATATATATATATATATATATATATATATATATATATATATATATATATATATGAGAAAGGATCAAGATCCCCACACTTTTTTCATTCCCATGCATCCTCCCTATTTGCACCGTTGGATGGTGCTTTAAGTCATTTAATCTTAACCGTTGATTTACCAATGGTTAAGATTAGATGACTTAAAGCATATCCAACGGATGTGAACCTGGGGATGCATGGGGATGCAAAAATTGTGGAGATGCCTATCCTTCCTCTCTCTCTCTCTCTCTCTATATATATATATATATATATATATATATGAAAATGACCTCTAGCCTAGTGGTTAAGAGAGATGCATGCGGCCCGAGTGGTCAGGAGTTCGAATTCCAGTGAAAGCGATTCCAGAAATAATTTACCTGACTCCAAAATATATATATATATATATATGTATGAAAATTCTTAGATTTGATTGTCTATCTCGAGGGTGTCGCAGAAAGATGGGGTACATCAATTTCTTAATTTCCTAACCAACCACATGTATGGAGTTTCAGAGTAGGGCCCCTAAATATTATGTGATGGTCCATCCTCAGTCCTCACTGTTGTTCTTGTATCGGTCGTAGAAGACTCCGGACCACTTGGACATATGGATGCCTATGGCTATGGGCCACTGATATCCCGAGGACTGCCCCAAATTCCCTCTAAGAAGAGAGAGAGAGAGAGAGAGAGAGAGCGCATATATATATATATATATATATATATATATATATATATATATATATATATATATATATATATATCCTCTAGGGCAACTTTTTGGACTGACAGCTCTTAGCCCTTCCATGTCCATGACAGTGTAGCATGGTAAAAAAAAACTTTGATACAGTCGTTTGTATCAAAATCCGACGTGCTACATTATCCGCTGACATGGACTACAGTTCTGATCTACGGACCATGTGTCGTCTGATTGGCTGAGACGGATGGGACCAAAAGTTAGCGGAGGAGGAGAGGGCCAATCGTTTGAAGACACGTGGCCCGCGGTCCAAGCCCGCGGGCAAAAGATAACTTTTTCGTATCAAAATTTGTATGACAAGTAGACTCTCCTCCTTTTTTGTAAATCGTGCAATACATATGTAAAACATTTGAGGTGTGATCAACTTGTCATACAGCCGCTGCCGTCTGCATCAAAGTTTTACTCCGTTGCATGTATATATCAATCCATGACTGGTTTTTGCTATTACTAGGAATTAATTAAAATCCTCCAGCATTGATGAGGATACCGGCATTGATAGGATGGATAACAATACCTACAGTTCTAATATCCAATAATTTGAATGGAACGTGTAACATGTATGATAACTCTAATTGTGGTCGTGTCACTGGTTCGGATGTTGGAATCGAAAGGCACAACCGACGTGATAGTAACGGCCACCGGAATCATCGTGATATATGGTAGCTTCAGGCGATCGTACAAGTACATGCCGTGCCTTTTTCTTTGAATTTGTTGGTATTTTTGTATTTAGACTAGAAAAAATAATCTCACATCGGCTACAAGTACATGCCGTGCCTTTTTCCTTGAATTTGTTGGTATTTTTGTATTTAGACTAGAAAAAATAGTCTCACATCGGCTACAACAAATAATAAGTATCTCAACATTACTTGAATTGAAGTGTACTATTTGAATTACTATTTTGAATTACTTTCTTCTGCTAGAACATGTACTATTTTGAATTACTTTCTTCCCCTTGGGTGGCCCGGTCAAGCAAGCGGTGCGGTGAATTAGTAGTTCAAGCTCCCGAATATATCCACCATCATGTCCAATATATGAAAGCTCCCATGTATATCCCAAACCTCGAGCAAAGTGAATCCATACAAGATGCACGTCGTCGAATGCCATATATACCTCTTGACCCAAAATATAACATTTGAAAAATAATGTTTGGAAGTATAAACATTTTACAAGTCTTTGACTTTTGTTATTTGGTTGGTACAAGTAAAATATCTTGAATACCGACATATCACCTTAACAAACTACACTATAAAAAATTACAAACAAAGTATAACAACTACTAAATATTATTAATCATTAATCAAAAAAATTATATCTTATTATGTAAACTATTGGAATATATTTATATATTCCAAAATTATTGAAATACAATTTTTAAGAAAATTTAATTCTTGAAAATTTGATTTTCAAGAATATAAAATTATCGCCTATATAGTATTGACTATATAGTATTATGCATAACAAACTTTTCCTTAATGTAGTAGAAGCTTGCAATGAACCATTATTAAGTAAACATGTATTCTCAAGCCTGAAACATTGTAACCAGTGTTTTAAAAATTGGACCGGACCGGCCGGTTAAACCGGCCAACCCATGAACCAGTATTTTTTTCGGGCTGGTTTAATACCAACCCACTGTTTTTTTTCTCCCAAAAAACGATTTCTTTTATGTAACCCGGTCGACCCGTTCAGTTAGACCACTGAACCGTCTTATCCGGTTGGATTTTAAACCAGTCTGAACCTGACTTTTCCAATTGGTAATCCAACTTCTTCTTTTTTTTTTTTTTTTTAGCTTTTTGACTTTATGTATGATTTTTGACTAATTTTAGCATAAGTAGTATATGTGTATTTGTGTACTATGTAATATATCCAAATAAAATTATAAGCATATAAAACAGGTTCAACTCAGATTAAACCACTGATTGAACCGGTTTGATCCTACCCAGTGTCCTCACCGGGTCGATCTCCGGTCTGATTTTTAAAACATTGATGGTAACAAATCACAGCACTTGTAGTTCCTCATTACAAAAATGAGTCACATAACGACCAAGGAGTAACGGTGGCAACAGGCCGGGTCAGATATGGGTCATTTTTGGGTCAACTCATTTATGCTCAACCAAAATCGGACCCATTAACCAATGGCCCGTTTTGCCCATTTAACTATATGGGCCACATGGGCTGGATCGGAAGTAAATCTTTGTTTATCATCCACAAATACTAAATACTAGTTAAATTTCACTCCTCATCTGAGTTTTCTCCCATTTGAGTTTGTAATTTTACAATTAGAGTCAGAAGGAGGCTATCACATGTATGTGAACAACTCTTGCAACGCAGTTGGTAACACCAATGTCAAAAATATACGCAAATTATACAACTTATATGCTTTCAATTGATCAACAAAGCTGACTAGAACAAGACATTAGAAATGGTTCATTCCTTTATTTGGTGTATATCTTTGAATGACATACCAGAAATTTGTTGGAGTTCAGGTCTCGATTCGAGACGTGTGAAAGGATAGTCCGAATGTTGTGAAGCTTCTACGGAAGTTACAACAAAGACGATCGAGTATCGATGGCTAAATCGGGGCTCAAGTTGAACCAAAACTACAACGAAGGTATACCGTCGGCTGTATATCGAAGGTATACCAATTTTTGGTTACTTTGTTACAGAGCCTATTATGAGGTTTTGGCGGTACACCGCTGTATACCGTCGGTACACCATGACTCCATGATATCGACGGTACATCGTAGTATACCACGGTAACATTGTGATATAACTCATGTTGGAATTTGCTATAAATGTAGGCCCAAGTCAGCATATGTTTAGACCGTATGCTCTAATCTAGACGAACATGATTGAAGTTGGACTAATTTAGGTATTTTCTAATCCTAAATTAGGGGGGAAAAAAAAACCAATAAGAACCTCAAGGGAGATATTCAATGTAACAAGTCCACATAAATCTAACAAAAAGTCTGTACTTTATTTTAAGGCTCGTTTTTTAAGATAGACTGAAGGAAAGATCTTCTCGGGGAGTTCTTTTTTCTTCAAGGAGATCATCCAGCTGGGTATGTGTGAGTGATTTCAATTGTAATTTTCTTATTCTTTCTTGAGATTGGTTAGGACGTTCAATATTATTATAATCAATCTTGTATTAGTGAGATATATAGATAAGGTTTAAATGCAACTTGATACCCTCAACTATTTCAGTTTTTCAATTTAATACCTTAAATTATTTTACTCGAAAACTTGACACAATCAACTATTTAATATTTTAATTCGATGTCCAAAATTTAAAAAAATGACAAAACTATTCCTCCTTTCTCATCCCAACCCCGACCTCCCCCGCGCCCTTGAGGGCAGCTCGGCATCAAGGGGTGCACGCCGGTGCTGATCACGTACAACACGGTCATCGACGGGCTGTCGAAGGGCGGGAAGATGGGGGTTGTGCAAGGAGAGGCGGACGGATCGAGCTATCGATGTCTACGCTTCTATGGTGTCGAATGGGTGTATGCCCGCGGAGTCGACCTACACTATTCTCGTCGAGGGTATTGCGTACGAGGGAATGTCGAAGGAGGCTCTGGATATATATAGACATATATCAAGGATGAGATTTATGTTCAATGACATATTTGGAGTTCATAGTTGCAACTTGATTGTCTCTGGTAGTTGAGGAAAATGCTTCAATCCTGGCTAAACCATAGTTTACGGTATCCGATACGGTCGATATCGATATGGTTTGGCATGTCCCGATCTGATACCGATACTAATCGATGCCGACATTTGGGATCCATTTTTCAATCAATTCGGCAAAGAAAATTGAACGAAAAAGGCCAATCAACAAGGGTGTAAAAGCATACTAAGGTTGTAAAAGAAGAAATTGTATCTATTACAGGTAAACTAATCGGCAAGGTGACTACTATTTTATTTAATATCAAAACGACACAAAAAATAATTAAAATTATGCCTAAATATATAAAAATATATTTTTCTTTTCTAAAATTTAATTATTTTTTTTATACCAAAAAAATTCTGATACTCCGAACCGAAACTGTCGATACCGCTGATCCAGATACTCATATGAAAGGTCTGATACCAATTCTGATACCAATTCCGATACCGATAGTCCGAACCTTGGCTAAACTTGTCGATTGAGTTAATTTGATTTGAGGTTCTCTGCAGTTTCCACTACCATTGGTGTTCGATTCTATTCCCATGTGTGTGTTATACCTACCCCATTTAAGTTGACCATTTGATGTGCAACCCTCAGTCACTTGAGGAAGCTTCTTTGTTCTCCAAAAAGCAAGTGTAATCCGTGATCTTACCAAGGGTTATGAAAAGCGCTAGACGTTAGTAGGACGGATCGTCTAGAACTAGACGGTTCAAAAATAATTTTTAAAAACAAAAACAAAAAACCTACTAAAAATTGTAGAAAAGGTCCATAAAATTTCACAACATGCATAATCAGATGTCGTATGGACTAGACATGTGCCTAGACGGACATCAAACGAACACCGGATGCTGCCTAGGCGGCCGCCTTTTAGAATAGTAGTTTGTTTTTACTCGTACAACCCAACTATTAGGCCTCACAGATATTGCCGAAGAAATAAGTCAGGATTCACTATGAAAGTGTTTTGGTTGTAAATGCCTCTCAGAGAGTAATCATAGATGCAGTAGTCTGAGCTCCTTTTTTGAGTGTTCTGGAATAGAGGGGCTGCAGAGGTTTTGAATCTTTGACATTTTCAAGTGCCATATTTGCGAGCAATCTGAGATGTTCAAACCATAGTGCGACACCAACCGATATCGGTACTGATCAAGGGTCTCTTTTTCAATCAATTCGACAAAAATAAATTGAACGAAAAAGACCAATCGACAAGAACGTAAAATACAGTAAAGTTGTAAAATAATGAAACTTATCTATTGCAGATAAACTGATCAATAATTTTGACTAATATTTTATTCAATTTCAAAGCTACTAAGCAACAACACAAAATATACTTAAAATTATGCCATAATGTGTAAAACATTTTTTTTTCCTAACATTTTAATTTTTTTTATAACAAACAAATCCGATACTCCGATTCATGCTACAATCCTGATACTAGGAAGAATTCGATACCGATTCCGGTACCGATACTGGAAACCTTGTTTCAAACAATACTTTGTCACACTTGCCAAGTTAGGTGATTCTGATTGATCCTTCTTCCCGCAGCTGAATGATGAATGGTCGAAAGCAATGCCTTCGGCAGCTGAGGAGCAGGTGGGTTGATGGATTCTGAGTAACATGTGTTATTGCCGGGGCACAATTTTTTCGATGGAAAACTGAGAATATAAAACAATTGTAAAAATAATGTTCCAACGCAACACTTCTAGGAAGGTTGCGCAAGGATAACAAAGATCTAAAAAGATATCGTTATGATATTACGAGAATCTAAAAAGATTTCGTAATCACAGCAATCAGATCGTAGTACTTCTAAAAAGAAGATACAATCAGAGTTACTGGCAGCAACGAAGAAGGTGACTGACGAAAGATGGAAGAACGCCTGCTGGGGTGAATGATCACCGTTGCTCAAAGCTTTATTCGCCCTACGCGAACAGCTTCCAGGAACCAGCAAGTTCGTCGGAGAACTTGGAACACTCCTGCTCTTCTGACTCCTCGGACGGACACGAACTCCCGTGCAAGAGCAACGCTGGTGCGACGCCTTTCCTCTCTCTCTCGAAGGCTGCAGATCAGAACTGTGTTAAAGAACACGTCTAAAATATCTGTTTACTTGTGCTAAAGAACACTTCGTAAACTTTCTGGTGGCTTCTCTTTCTGTTATGTTCTGTAACCTATGAGAGAGGAGGAGGAGGCCTTATATAAGCCCCTGCAACAACTGACCGGTTAGCACAATGTTAGGGACGTGGTAGTAACCACCCCGAACATGGAGCAACCGTTCAGAACATGCAAGGACACGTTCTGCTGGAAGTTGTGCCACCAGCGTAATTTACACTTTACGCACACAGCCCCTTTTACGCACCCTACGGACACTACGCACTCTACGCACACTGCGTACGCTGCGCACACTGCGCACTCTACGCACGCTGCGTACGCTGCGCACACTGCGCGTACTGGACGTACTGGGCTGCGTAACTGGGCCAGCGTAACTGGACTTGCGTAACGGGCCGCGCAACGTGGTCGCGCAAGTGGCTCGCGCAACGAGCGCAACTTAAGCGCACTATGCGCCTAGCGACGATGCTGACGTGCTAAGTGCAAAGTGCGCCAACAAAATGCCACATTACGCCTCATGAGCCCTTGAGCCCGAGTCCGAGTCCGAGTCGCTAAGCCCCAACTGGGCTTAGCTCCTATGAAAATAAATTTCCCAAGAGCAAAAAGCATGAATGCTTTAATTGTTGATTTTAGCCTTTTTCTCATTAGAAAAATAATCCCACATGGCAAACCCATGTGCACCTCCACACCACATGTGCATCTCCAATAATAGCAAAGCTAATATATAGAGATACAAACCATTTGTTTCTCCGATGTGGGGCTAAACCTTTCTAAAGGAAAAACTAAAAACCCAACAATCCCCCACATATCTCTATATATGGATATAAGTGTTTCCCACAGTAACTGTCCATCATGCATTAGGAGAGATGTCGCTTACGACTTGAATCTTCCCGCATGGGTCAAAAATCAAACTATAATACAAGAATGAACTAAGCCTTGAATTCTGCATCATAGCTGAAATTCTTTCCACTCACATAATGTAGTTACATGTGCTTCTGGCTACACATTAAAGGCCCTGTGCCAGCCTGGTTTCAGTGTATAATTTTGGGTGTCTACAAGTTTACCGTCAAGAGACGGCCTGATATCTCTGTCATACACTATAGGTGAGTTCATTATAAAGAGACATGGCATGAAGCGCTTTGCGCTTCCCTTGCGGTGTTACGCCGCTATGACATGACTTAAAGCCGAGGCCTTATCCCGTACCGGGAACCTCATCGTAGTATCATACTACAGTAGCATGAGGCAACCGCCTCTTTGTAGTGCCAAACTACCCAGCATGAAGCCTTAGGCTCCCTTGCGGTGTTACGCCGCAACGACATGGCTTGCAAGGCCGAGGCTTTATCCCTAACCGGGTACCTCATGGTGGTGTCGTGCCACTGTAACATGAGGAACTCCTCCTCTTTGTAGTGCTGACTACACCCCTCTTTATATTTAACATACAACATTAGGCCAACTGCCTATTTGCGGTGCTACGCCGCTGTGACTTGGCCTGCAAAGCCGAGGCTTTATCCTATTCCTGGACAGCACCCCACATATAGGAACCTCATTGTGGAGTCACCCCACTGTAGCATGGAGTTTCACTCCTTGTAGTGCTGCTCTACCGTGCTTCCTGTAAAGCACTCCAGGCATTCACTCTGCCTGAGAACTCATTAAGGCAATTAAGCCATCCTTCCCACAGGAACCGTTTTCCGCAGAAAATAATAATAGACAACAGTGGTTATAGGTCCGTAACCTCTTCATGCCCAATAGAACATGTACCCACCGTTTCTAATATTCTTCCGATTAGTGGTCCTCCCTTGAACCAAAAGCTAGATGCCTAGTAGATAAATCTTTGAACTAATAGCATAAAACTTTATGGTAGGAATACAATAATACAATATCAGAATACCTTCAAGCCCATTTTACAAGCTGTGTCATCGACCAGCTGGTGCTTGAGGCCCTTGGTGAACGGATTCGTCAGGTTCTCCTGACTCCGAACATCAATCACTGCAATAACACCTCTCTTGATAAGATCGTGTACTGCCATGTGCTTCAACCGCACAGTCCTCTTCTTCCCGTTGAAGAGGTCATTTGATGCTACCGCCGCAGTCGCCTGGTTGTCGCAGTATATCGGTATCGCCGGTATTTGTGCCCCAACCAATGGAAGATCATACATGAGCTCCCAAAGCCATTCTGCTTCCTCGGCTGCGGTATCTAGTACAAAGAACTCAGATTCCATGGATGACCGCGAGAGCATAGTCTGCTTCTTCGACTTCCACGATATAGCAGCTCCACCCATTGTGAAAATATATCCACCTGTGGACCTCTCGCTCTCTACCTCTGAGCACCAACTGGCATCACTGAAGCCTTCCACTACCGACGGATCTCCGCTGTAGTACAGTGCATATGTCTGAGTCTTCTAGAGATATCTCATAACCCGTTTCACAGCTTTCCAGTGTTCAGCACCTGGGTTGCTCGTGAAACGACTCAGCATTCCCACGGCAAAAGCTATGTCAGGCCTTGTGGCAGTAGTAGCATACATCAAACTTCCCATTACGCTTGCAAACTCCAGCTGCCTGATGCTTTCTCCTAAATTAGGCTTCAGCTTCAGATCACACCTGTACGGCGTATCGATCCGTGGAAGATCCCGATACCCATAACGAGTGATCATTTTCTCAATATAATGAGACTGTGACAGCGCTAGTCTAGTGTATGTCTGGATGATCTTGATCCCTAAGATCACATCAGCTTCCCCCAAGTCCTTCATACTGAACTCGCTTGAGATGAATTTCTTTATCTCCGTGACACAGCTAATATCCGTACCTAGGATAAGCATGTCGTCCACGTATAGACAAACGATCACACCTCTTCCATCAGCGAACTTCGTGTAAATACACTTGTCCGTATCGCTGACCATGTAACCATTTGACCTTATAACTTTGTCAAATTTCTCATGCCACATCTTGGGAGCCTGTTTAAGACCGTACAAAGATTTCACCAACTTGCAGACTTTTTCTTCAAGACCCTGATGACAAATCCCTCTGGCTGTTGCATGTAAATCTCTTCGGTCAGCTCGCAATTTAGGAAAGCCGTATTCACATCCATCTGATGTATCACCATCTTATGTATTGCTGCGAGAGCAATCAACATTCTGATGGTGGTCATCCGGGCTACTGGAGCATACGTGTCAAAATAGTCAATCTCCTGCTTCTGAGAAAACCCCTTGGCTACCAACCTAGCCTTGAACTTGTCAATAGTTCCGTCTGCTTTTATCTTCTTCTTGAAGATCCATTTGCATCCGATGGGTTTCGCTCTTTCAGGAAGATCAACCAACACCCAAGTGTTACTTGAGGTGATGGAATCAATCTCATTGTCAATCGCCTCCTTCCAGAAAATTGCGTCTCTGGCCTTCATCGCCTCATCATAGGTAAGGGGATCTGCTTCCACATGATAGGTGACAAAGTCACTTCCGAAGTCCTTCGGCCTCCTCACACGCTTAGCTGACGGCTCAGCTTGTTCTGGTTCAACCGTTGTTTCAACAACAACATCTTCTTGGACTACATCTTCATTGAAGACTTCAGTTTCTTGCGCACCCTCATTGTTCTCCGGAATATCTGCAAGAACAATATTCTTGTGCCGTGCAAATTTTTTTTCAAAATATTCTGCGTCGCGAGATTCAATGATATGATTTGACTCTATATCAAGAAATCTCCGAGCATCACTCTTCTCGGCATACCCCAAGAAGATCGTCTTAGTAGTCCTTGTCCCAAGCTTCTGAATCTTCAGATCTGGAAGCTTGACATATGCCAGACACCCCCACACTCGAATGACATTCAAGTTAGGTCTGACTTTTAACCAGAGTTCATGAGGAGTAATGTCAGAAGTTGCATGAGGCACCCTATTCAGAATAAAAGTGGCCGTCAATGCAGCTTCTCCCCAGTAGCACTTAGGAAGACCAGCAGTCAACAACATTGAGTTAATCATTTCTGTTAACGTTCTGTTCTTCCTCTCTGCTACTCCGTTTGATTGAGGAGAGTATGGAGCCGTAGTCTCATTGACAATTCCATGTTCTTTGCAGAACGATGCGAATTCATGAGACCTGTACTCCCCACCTTGATCACTTCTTATCCTTTTGAGTTGTTATCCAGTCTGCCGCTTAGCTTCGGCTCTGAACTCCTTGAACTTCTCGAATGCTTTGTCTTTAACCTTAAGCAAGTAGACGAACGCATACTTTGAGAAGTCATCGATGAAGGTTATGAAATACTTCATCCCGGCCTTTGTAGAGAACTGTTTGAAGTCACAGATATCGGAGTGTATCAACTCCAGAAGATCTGTACTTCGATTAACCCGAGGAAAGGGTTTCCTTGTGATCTTTGTTTGAGCACAAACTTCACATTTCTCTACCTTATCCCCACATTTGGAGATAAGTCCTAGACTAGACATTCTGTTTATTCGTTTACAATGAACATGTCCTAGCCTATTATGCCACAACTCAAGAGTATAAACAGAATGAGTGACTTCATTAAATACATTAATTACATTGGACTGATTTACAAGCTGAATCTTGAACATTCCTTCGGTATAAAAAGCTTTTCCGAAATATGTTCCCTTGATAGACATCACCATCTGGCCAGCATTGATGTCCATCCTGAGGCCTGCATTGCAGAGTAGGCCTCCCGAGACCAGGTTCTTGGCGATAGCAGGTACGTGCTTCACGCCTTGAAGCGTCAGAGACTACCCCGAAGTCAGCTTCAACAACACCGTCCCGATCCCGAGCACTTCAGCTTGTGCCTGGTTCGCCATCATAACCACTTCAGAAGTAGGGGTGTAGGTGGTGAACCACTCCTTACTGGAGCAGACATGGCAGGAGGCTCCAGTATCTACCCACCAGTCAGAATCAGTCCTTACCGCATCAACCTGTGCAATCATAGCAACAATGTCAGTGATCATAGATACCTTACTAGGCTCTCCTTGCTCTGATTGCTTGGTTTTTGCTTTGCACTCATTCTTAAAGTGGCCCTTCTTGCCACACTTGAAGCAAGGCATTTCAGACTTCGGCTTCTTTTTCTTGATAGAAGTTCCCTTGACTTTTAGATTGTCAGGGTTCTTCTTCTTGCTGTGGAAAGCCGTCTGCTTTTCCTTTGGTTCCTTGGTCTGAACCAGATTAGCGTTAGCCAATTGCTTGGACAGTGTGTCCACCTTCAGTTGAGCCCGCATCTGGTCCTCAACATAGATTTCCTGTAGGAGATCTTCAAGGGTGATCTCCAACTTCTTCCTATGCATGTTTGCATAGAACTTGCTCCACCCAGCGGGGAGCTTTGAGACAATTCCTCCAACAATAAACTTGTCGGGGAGGGGCATCGCCTCGTCTTCCAGCTTCTGTCGCAGTTTCAGGAACTCCTTCACCTGCGGCAGCATAGACTTTTCGTCCTTAAAGAACCACTTGTGATATTTTTCAACCACAAATATTTTACTGCGGTTCTTGTCTTCATCGTAGAGTTTTTTTAGAGACTCCCATATGTCTCTAGCGATATTCTTCTTAGAATAGGATTCTGCTAGAGAATCCTCCATAGCATTCAGGATAAGCAACCTGCAAATGCTATTCTCCCTTCTCCACTTGGCCTGAAGTTTAGTAGCCGTAGAGCTTGCGACAGCAGACCCAGTATCTGGAACGGTAGGTTCCTCTTCAAGAAGCACGTGATCCACGTCTCTGAGTTGAAGAGTGAGATACACCTTCCTCTTCCAGACTTGTTAATGCTCTCCATCAAACTTTTCTAACTTACAGAAGTCAGTGTTTAGGAGTGAAGCATTAATGTTATCCATCGTAGCGATAAAGCTTTGAGATTGTTATTGCCGGGGCAAAATTTTTTCGATGAAAAACTGAGAATATGAAACAATTGTAAAAACAATGTTCCAGCGCAACACTTCTAGGAAGGTTGCACAAGGATAACGAAGATCTAAAAAGATATCGTTATGATATTACGAGAATCTAAAAAGATTTCGTAATCACAGCAATCAGATCATAGTACTTCTAAAAAGAAGATACAATCAGAGTTACTGGCAGCAACGAAGAAGGTGACTGGCGAAAGATGGAAGAACGCCTGCTGGGGTGAATGATCACCGTTGCTTAAAGCTTTATTCGCCCTACGCGAACAGCTTCCAGGAACCAGCAAGTTCGTCGGAGAACTTGGAACACTCCTGCTCATCTGACTCCTCGGACGGACACGAACTCCCGTGCAAGAGCAACGCTGGTGGGATGCCTTTCCTCTCTCTCTCGAAGGCTGCAGATCAGAACTGTGTTAAAGAACACGTCTGAAATCTCTGTTTACTTGTGCTAAAGAACACTTCGTAAACTTTCTGGTGGCTTCTCTTTCTGTTCTGTTCTGTAACCTGTGAGAGAGGAGGAGGAGGCCTTATATAAGCCCCTGCAACAACTGTCCGGATAGCACAATGTTAGGGACGTGGTAGTAACCACCCCGAACATGGAGCAACCGCTCAGAACATGCAAGGACACGTTCTGCTGGAAGTTGTACCACCAGCATAATTTACACTTTACGCACACAGCCCCTTTTACGCACCCTACGCACACTACGCACACTGCGTACGCTGCGCACACTGCGCGTACTGGGCTGCATAACTGGGCCAGCGTAACGGGCCGCGCAACGTGGTCGCACAAATGGCTCGCGCAACGAGCGCAACTTAAGCGCACTATGCGCCTAGCGACGATGCTGACGTGCTAAGTGCAAAGTGCGCCAACAAAATGCCACATTACGCCTCATGAGCCCTTGAGCCCGAGTCCGAGCCCGAGTCCGAGTCCGAGTCGCTAAGCCCCAACGGGGCTTAGCTCCTATGGAAATAAATTTCCCAAGAGCAAAAAGCATGAATGCTTTAATTGTTGATTTTAGCGTTTTTCTCATTAGAAAAATAATCCCACATGGCAAATCCACGTGCATCTCCACACCACATGTGCATCTCCAATAATAGCAAAGCTAATATATAGAGATATAAACCATTTGTTTTTTCCGATGTGGGACTAAACCTTTCTAAAGGAAAAACCACAAACCCAACAACATGTTGAGCAGGTGATATCTGATATTTGAAAATCTTGGTCGTCTCTCCTAAGCAACAAGGAGAGTTTGTTTCTTAGCAGCAGGTCTAAATCCTAGGCTAACCTAGTACAAAAATGCTATTTGGCTCCCAAAAAAATTGGGTAATAATATCTTCCATTATGTGGCATATGATATGGTTGCTGACATGACAAAATTTAATATTAAATTAATCTTAAAATTAAAATTAATATAAAATTAACATTTAATTAACATGATAATTAAGATTAAGATTAACCTTAATATTAAAATTAACATTAACATTAAAATTAACATTAATATTAATATTAAATTTAATATTAACATTAATATTAACATTAACATTAACATTAACATTAGCAATAACAATAACATTAACATTAACATTAAAAATTTTGGATAATTAATCTTTTGGGTTAAAATTTGCCATGTCAGCTGTCATGTCAGATGTCACATAATGGGAGATGGCATCACCCAAATATTTTGGATGCCAAATAGCATAATTGAACCTCGTAACTCTATAGCCATGACATGTAGTGAACTTCTCCCAACTAAATATGCCTGTGAAATAGCGGCATCGTTGAACGTCGTAAATTTGCTGACGTGGCAATATTTTCCATGTCATCAGCAAGATATAAAGATCAAAGTCATTGCTGAATGGTCACCGATATGACAACAAATAGCGACGTTCTTGTCGTCGATGATTCAACGACATAATCGCTAAACGTCGTTGAATCAACGACATATAGCTATACATCAATGGGCGTTGCTACAACATTTTGGTGTTCTGCGACTAGGAGATACCCTATCCAGTTTATATGTCGCAACGTTTTTTTGGGTGATTAACAATTTTTTTGCGTTTAATCAACGACATATAGCAATATCACTTAATATGTTTGAACATTTTTTTGGGTGATTAATGATTTTTTTGGGGTCGCCAAATTCTTGTATTTTGGTAGTAATAGCGAGCCCATCTCTGGAGTCGCTAAATACGCCATCAATATGACTTATTTTGCTATATCCAAGAAAATATGAAAAACAAAGTCTCTTTTTTCCTTTAACCTCTTTACTTGTCACGCCCCAGTACCGAAATACGGAGACGGACTAGGCCAGCTACTCCATATGAGGTACGTAACGTCATACGGCGATCGTGGCTGTCGAGAGACTAGGGGGTACGTGCTACAATCAAGTCTCCTATGGTCCCACAGAGTTCTATGTCTCAATCAATCAAGTCACATCAGCAATTAAATGAACATTACAGATAAAGCAGTAAGGCGCCCCCGATGCTTCATCAAAATGGTCATGAGAGACTAGCTTTATAATTTAGCTATCTCAGAGAGTCAGGAGTACAAAATTATACACAGCTGTAGTCTGTTCAATTACAATGATGTACTGGCACAAAATATCAAGTAATCCGGCTAACAGGTGCCGGTGGCTAAATGCCGCAAAGTATAAGCAGGAGTGGTGGAGAAGAAACCCACTCGAGTCCCCGAACCGCCATGCTCCTAGTATGCACCATGGATGTCAGGGAGGAAGATCGTGTCCTCCGGCTCTGCTACGAGATCTGGCCAAACAAAACCAGCGGGGTCAGTCCCGAATAGCAAGTACCGCCAAAGGGGCACAAGAGTTAAGATTAAAGACC
The DNA here is from genome assembly GCA_029216955.1 of Iris pallida. Classification (NCBI taxonomy): domain Eukaryota; kingdom Viridiplantae; phylum Streptophyta; class Magnoliopsida; order Asparagales; family Iridaceae; genus Iris; species Iris pallida. The sequence continues at coordinate 7,907,331 of JANAVB010022000.1, forward strand.
CTGTTAATAGAATGATTGATAATAGTAATACTTATGCTACTATTATAGGGTAGCGCAACATCTTCCAACCGATATGGCACCCTTACAACCAAACAAGGACAAAAGGTGCCGCATGGAGTCGGGACGTGTCGTACTCTATAACATTCACATAAGTTAAAAGGTATAAACAATAAAATCTCCTGATCGTGACTTCGATCGATAGCCTATCGCAGCACAATAACCAACCCAACAATCAAACAAGAACATGAGTTGGATCATGCACCATGATAGACCATGTTCCTCAGTCATTCACAGAAGTAGCACTTCACAACTAGAATATGTCTTCCGTTCATAACTTTGGTCCACAGCCTATCATAGTACGATAACCAACCCAACAATCAAACAAGAACATGGGTTGGATCACGTACCATGACAGTCCGCTTCCCTCAGTTATTCACGGAAGGTAATAGGATACAAGCAAGTCGTTTTCACGGCCAATCAAGTCTACGAGTTTCTAGTGGGACGAGGTTATCCTCGCGTCATGTTATTAGAAAATCCTCAGATCGTATCTTTCCAGCAAGGCTAGCCTACCCAGGGGTTCGCGTAGACAGGTGTTATTGAGCACAGGTCCCTCGTAAGGCCATCTTGCCAAAACATATATTATATAGCAGGAATTAATCGGATACAGTCATCCACTCGTTGCAGATGACACAGTATCCGTGGAGACCAGCCGGCGCGTCAAGACAATATCTCAAGGCGGCTGGTGTAACACGATCTCGGGATTCTGCCCTCCCCATGCATCTAGTATATTTAGTTGCCTAGTTTAACCCTAGGTGAAATCTGGGACTCACATGCTGTGGCCTGCATGATTATCCTCCTAAAGTCATACGTTAGTACGAGTACCCCAAAGAGGATCCATGTCAATCAGTATGTCAACATGTGCTACCCTCCTTAGTGTAATGCATCATTGCAAATATGCCACGTGGAGTTACGAGTTATTTGTCGAGCATGAACAAGAACTGGGACATTCAGGTACATGTATCAGGTAGGAACTCTTTGTTCTCCGGGGTCACATTAGTGCTCATATTATGCTCGGGACAAAAGGCGTAAGGATATAAAATGGTCATATAATATCTGATAAAAATATCAAAAGCGTACGCACAAAAGCACGCACGCTCAAGGGGTAAAAAGTCACGCAGGCTCACTCAAGGTAGCGTGCGTGAAAAGTCACGTAGGCTCAAGGGGAGAGCTGCGTGAAAAGTCACACAGGCTCAAGAGGAGAGCTGCGTGAAAAGTCACGCAGGCTCAAGGGAAGAGCTGCGTGAAAAGTCACGCAGGCTCACTCAAGGCAGCGTGCGTGAAAAGTCACGCAGGCTCAAGGAGAGAGCTGCGTAAAAAGTCACGCAGGCTCAAGGAGAGAGCTGCATAAAAAAGTCACGCAGGCTCAAGGAGAGAGCTGCGTGAAAAGTCACGCAGGCTCAAGGAGAGAGCTGCGTGAAAAGTCACGCAGACTCAAGGAGAGAGCTGCGTGAAAAGTCACGCAGGCTCAAGGAGAGAGCTGCGTGAAAAGTCACGCAGACTCAAGGAGAGAGCTGCGTGAAAAGTCACGCAGACTCAAGGAGAGAGCTGCGTGAAAAGTCATGCAGACTCAAGGAGAGAGCTGCGTGAAAAGTCACGCAGACTCACGGGGAGAGACACGCTTCCAACAGGAAGCGTGCTCAAATAGGAGCACACTGCTCTCTGTCTTCTTCAAACAGCAAGAACACCATGGCTGAACCCAAGCTTCAAAGCATCATAACTTGGCCATCCGAACTCCAAATCCAGATTTCCAAGTTTCCAACTTGGGTGAAACTGAATGCTCTTCCACATGGAAGCATCAAAAACCCATAAAATCCAACTAAGGTAGATCAAACCATGCAAAATCCGAAAATGATTAAAACTTAGATCTACAAAAATCAAAGCTTCAAAATAGAAATTTCTAAGTTCTAAACTAGTATAGATTGAGGAGAAGAACATGTTTTGGCAAATAGTTTTGTAAGAAAATCATTGACAAAATTATGGATCCATCTCTTGAGCAAGTTGGTACTTGCCTTGGTTGGTGGAGGAAATAAATGAGAGAAAGTAAAATGAGAGGAGTGAGAATGAGATGAGTTATATATATAAAGATCTTGGACCCATGGGTTCATGATGAACCAAAGGGTTCAAGATGAACCATTGGTGAACCAAGAATAGGTTACCCAAATGAGCCAAAACTGTAGGCCCAAATGCAGAAAATAAATTACAAAATAATATTTTGTCGAATATTTTTAGGAAATGCATGAAGAAATACTGCATAATAAATATCGTATAAATACAAGGTAAATACAATTTATCGGTTTACGTATTAAAATACGTATTCCAGGATTGGGGAGTGACATCTCTACCCTTCTTAGAAAAATTCCGTCCTCGGAATTCCAGCCAAGACAGGATAGTGAAATCAGGGCGAGCAAGGCACAATCGTATACAAGTTAACTATCATAGCGGTTATTATCATACATCATAAAGTGCAAAACAAGCAGGTGCAGATAAGCATGGAATCGTGTCAATAAGGTGCAAAAATATACCTTATTAGTCAAACAAATGCGGATACCGAGATCTGATCTCGTCCTCGCGCTTCCAGGTTGATTCTCCCGAAGAGTGATGGTTTCAAGAAACACGGACAAGGCTTATCGTCCGATTCTTGAGTTCTTTCTCTCGCCGGTCTAAAATAGATACGGGTTGTTCCTCGTAAGTTAGGTCAGTACCAACGACTAACTCAGAATGATCGAGGACAAGACTCGAATCCGGGACATATCCACGTAATTGGGACACAAGAAACACATCATGTATGCCAGTTAACGAAGGCGGAAGGACAAGTTGATAAGCCACATCGCCTACCCGAGCGAGAATCTTAAAAGGACCAACGTATCTTGGACTAAGCTTTTCTCGGGTTCCAAATCTGATGATACCCCGAGTAGAAAAAATTTACAGAAACACTTGGTCGCCAACTCTGAACTCTAGAGGCCTACGATGCTGATCTGCCCAATGACGATGTCGGTCCTGCGCAACTCGAAGGCGTTCTCTGACCAACTTAACTATCTCCACAGTCTGCGTGATCATCTCTGGTCCCAACAACTTCCGTTCTCCGACGTCGTCCCATGCCAAAGGGGACCTGCACTTCCTTCCGTACAATGCTTCGAACGGGGCCATCTGAATGCTAGCCTGATAGCTGTTGTTATAGGAGAACTCCACTAGATGAAGGTGATCCTCCCAAGATCCGCCAAAATCCAAGGTACACGCCCGGAGCATATCTTCTAACGTCTGGATGGTTCTTTCTGATTGCCCGTCGGTTTGTGGATGATAAGCAGTACTGAATCTTAACTTGGTTCCCAAACTTTGGTATAAGCTCCACCAAAAATGGGAAGTAAACCGCGTATCCCGATCTGATACTATACTAACTGGAACACCGTGCTGCCTTACTATCTGCTTCATGTACATTTTCGCTAATTGCTCAGTAGTCTGTCCAACTCGGAAGAGAAGGAAATGAGCGACCTTCGTGAGTCGATCTACTATTACCCAGACTGCATTCTTACCAGTCGGAGATCTAGGTAAACCGGTCACAAAATCTATCGTGATGTGCTCCCATTTCCATTCTGGGATAGGAAGCGGCTGTAGCAACCCTGCTGGTCTCTGCTGCTCGGCTTTCACCTGCTGACATACCAGACACTTGGATACAAATCTCGCTATCTCTCTTTTCATGCCATTCCACCAAAAGTACTGCCTGATATCTCGATACATCTTCGTTCCTCCTGGATGAATGGAGTAAATAGAACTATGAGCTTCGGACATAACTTCTTGCCGAAGGTCTCCATTTGGTACACAGAGTCTGTTTCCAAACCTGAGCGTACCATCTTCATGAATCACTAACTCCTTCCTACGGCCTGATTCACACTCCGACCGCAACTTCTGAATCTGTAGATCTTCTGCTTATTCTGCCCTTATCCTCTCTACTAAGGTTGACTGAATCTGCATACTGGTCATTCTTCCTATATCTCTTGGCAAAACTACTTTGATTCCCATACTCTGAAGGTCTTCTAAAATATGCTTCTGCGAGGTCAAGATAAAGGCACTGTCTCTCCTACTCAGTGCATCTGCAACTATATTCGTCTTGTCTGGATGATACTGAAGATCTAAGTCAAAATCTATCAGTAGTTCTAACCATCTTCTTTGCCTCATGTTCAAATCTCGCTGCGTGAATACGTATTTCAAACTCTTATGATCAGTATAGATCTCTACCCGATCTCCGTATAAATAATGCCTCCATAACTTGAGTGAAAACACCACAGCTGCTAACTCCAAATCGTGAGTCGGGTAATTCTTCTCATGGTCTCGAAGCTGTCGAGATGCATATGCTATCACCTTTCCGTGCTGCATCAATACACATCCAAGTCCCTTCCCAGATGCGTCACAGTATACTGTAGAGCCTCCCGCTCCTACGGGAAGCGTCAAGATCGGGGCTGAGATCAATCTCTTCTTCAATTCTTCAAAGGATGCCTGACAGCTAGCTGACCAAACAAACTCTACGTCCTTGTGCGTCAAACGCGTTAAGGGCGCAGAGATCTTGGCAAAGTCCGCCACGAACCTTCTGTAGTAACCAGCTAATCCTAAGAAACTTCGCACTTCTGCAACCGTTCTCGGGACTGGCTAATGCTCTACGGCCTCAATCTTCTTCGGATCCACTGACACTCCTGCCCCAGAAATTACATACCCCAGGAACGAAATGTGATCTAACCAGAATTCACACTTGTCGAGCTTCGCATAAAGTTGATACTTCCTCAATGTTTGCAAGACAGTCCTAAGATGTTTCTCATGCTCCTCTTCACTGCTGGAATAGACAAGAATGTCATCTAGGAACACCACCATAAATTTATCCAAATACGGCAAAAAGATGCGGTTCATTAAATCCATGAATACTGCGGGGGCGTTGGTTAGTCCAAAGGGCATTACTAAAAACTCATAATGCCTATATCTAGATCTGAATGCTGTCTTCGGTATGTCTTGCTCCCGGACTCTTACTTGATAGTATCCTGACCGAAGATCGATCTTGGAAAAGACGCTGGCCTTGCTCAACTGGTCAAACAGGTCATCAATCCTTGGTAGTGGGTACTTATTCTTCACTGTTACTGCATTCAGCTTACGGTAGTCGATGCACATCCTCGTCGACCCATCCTTCTTGGGAACTAGAATCACTGGCGTGGCCCAGGGCGATTTACTATCTCGGATGAATCCCTTAGACTTCAACTCTTCTTCATGTTGATACAACTTATCCTGTTCTGACGGTGACATTCTGTAAACTCTGTCTGCAATAGGCCTCGTTCCAGGGTTCAACTCAATGCTAAATTCTACCTCTCTGACTGGGGGTATCCCTGGAAGCTCATCAGGGAAGACGTCGAGAAAATCTTCGACCACTCTCGGAATCTGTCCTGGCTCTGACACTGCTGCTGAGATGACGCCTCCGGCCTGATTCTTCAAGGTTCGAGAAAAGATGAACTGCTCCATCCCAGGAACGCTGAATATGACCCTACCTCCTCTACAATCAATTGTCGCATGACTGTCTCTCAACCAGTCCATGCCAAGAACGACATCAAAATTCCCCATAGAGAATTCAATCAATGATACGGGCAGTAAATGCCCACACACCTCCACCGGACATGAAAAGCGTACTCTGCTAACTTCTACGAGCCCATTGCCGGTGAGTATATCCATCCTCTCCGGCAATGCCTCAAACTCTAATCCAATCCGTGTAGCATATTGTGCAGAGATGAATGAATGAGTAGCGCCTGAATCAAATAATGCTGCAGCAGGAAATGAGGTGACGAGAATTTTACCTGCCACCACGTCGCTAGACGCTAGAGCCTCTCCCAAGGTCAATGTGAGAGCCTGGCCTCGCGGAGCCCCTTGTTGCGGCCTTCCTCGACCATGCTGTTGCTGCCTCTGAAGGCCTTCGGCTTCCTGTGCCTGACGGAACATCTGTGCCTGCGTTGGTAGACGCTGGGCTAGGGGCCTTACTGCTAATACTGGCCCTCCACTCGGGGTTGCCACCGGAGCTGGCAATGCTGGAAACTGTTAAGCTGGCCCTCCTGGCCTCTGCATCATAGGACAAGTGGAGATACGGTGGTCTGAACTACCACACCTCAAGCATAAGCCATTCGCTGACTGGCACACCTCCCTCGTGTGCCCTGCCTTCCCACAGAATGTATAGCCCTGGGGTGCTCCCTGACGCTGTTGTTGGTTCCTCGGCTGCTGATGTCGAACTGGCGCTGTTATTGAGACGACCGTCCTCCGCGGCGCTCCTGCATCATGAATACGTACACCGGGTGCTGGTGCCGATGTTCGCTGCATTGCTCCTCCTCCAACCTGGGAATGAGATCTCTTCTGACCTCCTGTCCTCGATGCCAACCTCTGCTGGGTAAGCTCGTGCCTCCGAGCGGCCGTCAAAACAGCGTCAAACGTCTGGTAGTCGTGTCCTTCCATAAGCTGTAATAGTTCCAAATGAAGTCCCTGCTGGAACCTCATAGCTTTCTCTGGCTCCGTTGCCACCATTGCTGGTGCGAAACGGCACAATCTGCAGAACTCTGCTGCATACCCATCTACGGTCTTGCCTGCTTGCTTGAGACTTATAAACTTCTGCTGGAGCTCGTATCGAGCTACTACGCCAAAATACTTGGCCTTGAATCTGTCACTGAAGGTGGTCCAACGAACAGGGCGTCTTGCACCAACTTCTTCTGATGCCCACCAGTCGCGGGCAAGATCCTGAAGTACCAGTTTGACCTGATCAACCTTCTCATCATCTGGAACCGTGGCTGCCATAAGAATGGCTTCGATGTCTTGAATCCATGCATCCGCAGTGATGGCATCCTCCGTGCCATCAAAATACCTTGGGTTCAAGCGACGGAACCTTCCTGATGCTCCCGAGTCAACCCCGACACTCCTCTCAAGAGCTAACTGAATCCCTTGGTTCAGCAACATGTTCTGCTCCTACTGCCGAGTCTGTTGCTGTTGGTTAGTGACAAGAAACCCCCGGATGATCTCCAGGAGTGCTACGGCGTCTGGTACTGCCGTCGCTGCTGGTGTTGCAGGAGTTTCAATAACCTGCGGCTGCACTGCCTCTGGTTCTATTTCTGTTCGTGTCTGCCCTGGGGAAGGTTCTCTTCCCTGTTGCTGCCCAGTCGAGCCATGCTCTTGCTGCTCTTCCTCATGGGCCTCACCCGCTACTGAGAATGAAGCACCCCTATAGAGAAAGATACAAGATTATCAAGTCCGAACGAGGAAGATTTCGAGGATGCAAGTCAGGTTAGAGATCAAGGCAAGGACAGAGAATTCGAAAAGGAATTTCAAGGAGAACAAGTTTTGATTGAGACTTCTAATAATTCGCAATACCCCACAAGTCTGAAAATCGGACCTGTATGGGCCACCACTAAAACCTTGTCACGCCCCAGTACCGAAATACGGAGACGGACTAGGCAAGCTACTCCATATGAGGTACGTAACGTCACACGGCGATCGTGGCTGTCGAGAGACTAGGGGGTACGTGCTACAATCAAGTCTCCTATGGTCCCACAGAGTTCTATGTCTCAATCAATCAAGTCACATCAGCAATTAAATGAACATTACAGATAAAGCAGTAAGGCGTCCCCGACGCTTCATCAAAATGGTCATGAGAAACTAGCTTTATAATTTAGCTATCTCAGAGAGTCAGGAGTACAAAATTATACACAGCTGCAGTTTGCTTAATTATAATGATGTACTGACACAAAATATCAAGTAATCCGGCTAACAGGTGCCGGTGGCTAAACGCCGCAAAGTATAAGCAGGAGTGGTAGAGAAGAAACCCACTCGAGTCCCCGAACTGCCATGCTCCTAGTATGCACCATGGATGTCAGGGAGAAAGATCGTGTCCTCCGGCTCTGCTACGAGATCTGGCCAAACAAAACCAGCGGGGTCAGCCCCGAATAGCAAGTACCGCCAAAGGGGCACAAGAGTTAAGATTAAAGACCCAGCTAATAGAATAATTGATAATAGTAATACTTATGCTACTATTATAGGGTAGCGCAACATCTTCGAACCCATATGGCACCCTTACAACCAAACAAGGACAAAAGGTGCCGCATGGAGTCGGGACGTGTCGTACTCTATAACATTCGCATAAGTTAAAAGGTATAAACAATAAAATCTCCTGATCGTGACTTCGATCGATAGCCTATCGCAGCACAATAACCAACCCAACAATCAAACAAGAACATGGGTTGGATCATACACCATGATAGACTATGTTCCTCAGTCATTCACAGAAGTAGCACTTCACAACCAGAATATGTCTTCTGTTCATAACTTCGGTCCACAGCCTATCATAGTACGATAATCAACCCAACAATCAAACAAGAACATGGGTTGGATCACGTACCATAACAGTCCGCTTCCCTCAGTTATTTACGGAAGGTAATAGGATACAAGCAAGTCATTTTCACGGCCAATCAAGTCTACGAGTTTCTAGTGGGACGAGGTCATCCTCGCGTCATGTTATTAGAAAATCCTCAGATCGTATCTTTCCAGCAAGGCTAGCCCACCCAGGGGTTCGCGTAGACAGGTGTTATTGAGCACAGGTCCCTCGTAAGGCCACCTTGCCAAAACATATATTACATAGCAGGAATTAATCGGATACAGTTATCCACTCGTTGCAGATGACATAGTATCCGTGGAGACCAGCCGGCACGTCAAGACAATATCTCAAGGCGGCTGGTGTAACACAATCTCGGGATTCTGCCCTCCCCATGCATCTAGTATATTTAGTTGCCTAGTTTAACCTAGGTGAAATCTGGGAATCACATGTTGTGGCCTGCATGATTATCCTCCTAAAGTCATACTTTAGTACGAGTACCCCAAAGAGGATCCATGTCAATCAGTATGTCAACATGTGCTACCCTCCTTAGTGTAATGCATCATTGCAAATATACCACGTGGAGTTACGAGTCATTTGTCGAGCATGAACAAGAACTGGAACATTCAGGTACATGTATCAGGTAGGAACTCTTTGTTCTCCGGGGTCACATTAGTGCTCATATCATGCTCGGGACAAAAGGCGTAAGGATATAAAATGGTCATATAATATCTGATAAAAATATCAAAAGCGTACGCACAAAAGCACGCACGCTCAAGGGGTGAAAAGTCACGCAGGCTCACTCAAGGTAGCGTGCGTGAAAAGTCACGTAGGCTCAAGGGGAGAGCTGCGTGAAAAGTCACGCAGGCTCAAGAGGAGAGCTGCGTGAAAAGTCACGCAGGCTTAAGGGGAGAGCTGCGTGAAAAGTCACGCAGGCTCACTCAAGGCAGCGTGCGTGAAAAGTCACGCAGGCTCACTCAAGGCAGCGTGCGTGAAAAGTCACGCAGGCTCAAGGAGAGAGCTGCGTAAAAAGTCACGCAGGCTCAAGGAGAGAGCTGCGTGAAAAAGTCACGCAGGCTCAAGGAGAGAGCTGCATGAAAAGTCACGCAGGCTCAAGGAGAGAGCTGCGTGAAAAGTCACGCAGACTCAAGGAGAGAGCTGCGTGAAAAGTCACGCAGACTCAAGGAGAGAGCTGCGTAAAAAGTCACGCAGACTCACGGGGGAAGACACGCTTCCAACAGGAAGCGTGCTCAAACAGGAGCACAGTGCTCACTGTCTTCTCCAAACAGCAGGAACACCATGGCTGAACCCAAGCTTCAAAGCATCATAACTTGGCCATCCGAACTCCAAATCCAGATTTCCAAGTTTCCAACTTGGGTGAAACTGAATGCTCTTCCACATGGAAGCATTAAAAACCCATAAAATCCAACTAAAGTAGATCAAACCATGCAAAATCCAAAAATAATTAAAACTTAGATCTACAAAAATCAAAGCTTCAAAATAGAAATTTCCAAGTTCTAAACTAGTATAGATTGAGGAGAAGAACATATTTTGGCAAATAGTTTTGTAAGAAAATCATTGACAAAATTATGGATCCATCTCTTGAGCAAGTTGGTACTTGCCTTGGTTGGTGGAGGAAATAAATGAGAGGAAGTAAAATGAGATGAGAGAGAATGAGATGAGTTATATATATAAAGATCTTGGACCCATGGGTTCATGATGAACCAAAGGGTTCAAGATGAACCATTGGTGAACCAAGAATAGGTTACCCAAATGAGCCAAAACTGTAGGCCCAAATGCAGAAAATAAATTAGGAAATAATATTTTGTCGAATATTTTTGGGAAATGCATGAAGAAATACTGCATAATAAATATCGTATAAATACAAGGGAAATACAATTTATCGGTTTACGTATTAAAATACGTATTCCAGGATTGGGGAGTGACATTACTTCTCAATTTTTTTTATTATAAACCTATTGGTGGCTGTCCAACACCTTTCTTTATGCACAATAATCTGTAACACATGGAACCATAAACCCTTTATAGCATGTATATCTCCATACATGAAAATTCAACCTCATGTATACATAACATAAGTTCTCATATTTAGAAACTCACTAAGTAGGACTAGAATTTTGCTCAAATTATATTATTATGTATTATTATGATTACTAAATATGAGCCAAATCCTAACATGTAGAGATGACGACGTGCATTGCGACGCATGCGAGTAACTTTGATATTTAGATGATACTTACAATATTTATAGAAAAAATTTATCAAATGTCCAAAAATCGTAAAAGTTTTATGAAAAATCGACCGCAAAATAATATTTTGTCGCATATCCAGAATTAGCAAAAAATATATAAAAGGGTGCAGAATGACCTTTTTGCCGTTAAAATTTATTAATAACACCCACGAAACCTACTCTTCAACAAAAATGTTTCAATTTTTTCTCTTCTTCCATACGCTACTCACTTTCGAATGTAGGTTTTCTTCTCCAAAATCTTCAAACCTTACTTCAAAAACTCATCAGTGACTCTCCATTCGCAATCTTCACACCATGTCGTCATCATCAGTTCCCACTTCATCATCATCAGTAGCATCAACTGGAACCCCAATTAGAAAAAAGAGAGCTGATGTGAAAAGAATTAAATTGACGGAGAATGACCTTTTTCCGTGTTAAAATGCAGGAGAATAGTCATTCTCCGTGTTAAAATACAGGAGAATGACCATTCCCTGTGGTAAAATCAAGAAAAATGACCATTCTCCGTGTTAAATGACGGAGAATGGTCATTTTTCGTGTTAAAATGCAGGATAATAGTCATTCTCCGTGTTAAAATCACGAAGAATTGTCATTCTCTAGTTAAATATGTCAAATGATCTTAACAAAGGGAATGATCATTCTTCGTAATTTTAACACGGGGAATGGCTATTCTCTTGCATTCTAACACGGAAAATGACCATTCTACATGATTTTACAACGAAGAATGGCCATTTTCCGTAATATTAACACAAAAAATGACTATTCTCCTGCATGTTAACACGAGAATGGCCATTCTCCGTGATTTTAACATGGAGAATAGCCATTCTTCGTGATTTTAAAATGGAAGATGGGCATTTCCCGTAATTTTAACACAGAGAATGGTCATTCTCCTGCATTGTAACACAAAAAATGGCCATTCTACGTGATTTTACAACGAAAAATGACCATTCTCCATGATTTTAATACAAAATTCTCACCTTATTTTAAGATCTACAGAAAGAGAAGAAGAAGATCTTCTCTCCACAATTGACCTATTCATCGAAAAACTTCAAATCTCTCCACGAAGATGATGATGATGATGATGATGATAATGATGATGAACGATGATCGGAGTTCAATAGAAGAAAAGCATGGTGAACTACGAACGATCTTTGCGATCTCTGCTGAAGATGAGAGCAATGAAATTCAGATCTCTCGTGAAGAAGAAGAAGAAGATGAAAATCGCAATCCAAATCTGAGTTTGTGAATTCAAATACATATATATATATAATCAAATTTGCGCGAAGGAGTAGTTATAGTATTATCAAAATGGCAATTTTGTAAATACAGAACATCTAAAGGGAATTTTGGAATATTTAACGTGAAAATACATACTTTTGGGTATTTCATAAAATCCACCCTGCGGGTGTAGGATTTTTCATAAATACCCAGCCCGAAAGTGAATATTTCAGTAATTTCCAGATATTTATATTTGATTTGGGAAACAACTTACTTATCGGCCAAAACAACCAAGTTGGTACACGCGGAGCAATCCACACAAAATCAATCTTAGTAGCATATTTGTAATAAGTTATTATTTGGACATTAGGTTAGTTTAGTCATTTGTCACTTATACCTCTTTGTTATCAATTGGAACTAATTTATACTACATGAATTTTTTTTCTAAAGAGTTTTTATCTCTTGATTCTTGGTGGACTCCAAGGCCTATGTGACACGGACAATATCCGTAGACTCGGACACTTCGACAAACTTCGCCCTCGACACCGTATCCGCCCCCATCGAGGATCAATCTTCAGAGTCATTCCCCACATCATTAGATGTTATCAAGATATTTATATTCCTCTAATTTGTTTGCACTTTGGTGTACATAGACTGAAACACAAAACCAAGATCAGCAATGATTGCATCTTTGTAGGTATAGATTTTATTTCGATAACATAAAACTCTGTGATCAGCAGTGATAAACACTCAGAGTAGAATTGACATAGCAAGGCTTATATTTTTTTTAAATGTCCGACGTAACGTACGAGACTTTGTACATGCTGTGTTGTATATTATTTGGACTCATTGTCTCCAATTTTCACACACACACTATTTTAACGCTCTTCCACACGAAAGGCGAGCACTGCTCCGCACCGGCAGAGAGAAGGGTGTGCACCGGCCCTTCGCAGTTCGTGCCGGTGTAGAAGGAGATCGGTACGCCAATGTAGTCGAACTCATACGCACCGGACAACTCGAGATCACAGCACCCGCAGTAGGTGTAAGTGATATTGGGGGAAGAGTTGCAGCCGGAATCCCCCCACACCTCCAGGAAGCTGCCGTGTGCGAGGGGCAGTAGACCGAGAATCACGACAAGAAGTGCCATTGTCGCGACGACCGCGACGGCACGGAGCTTGCCGAGGGCCATGATTGCTATCCCTATCTGCCTTGACAATAATGGGGTATGGCTTTATAGCCCATGGATACTGTAACACGATTTTGAGATTGTCGAATTGTTGTCATCATTGTTTTGTTATGATCAATCAAGGAAAATGTGTAAAGACAAATGGTCGTGATAGATACCTAAACATAGAACAGATACGCAACTCCAAAACCATAGACTTTCTTACAATCAAATTGGCTATATATAGCTAATCTCATCTACCTTGCCCATGACATTCTTATGATCAAATTTGGCTATAGCTAATGTAATCTTGCTTACCTATGTTGGTCCTAGTTTACCACATGTTTCCATACATGATAATGAGTGTTTGGGACTTGTTTGCTCTTTTGCTTATAAAGAGGGGAAAAAAACAATAATGTTAGGTTTACTACGAAATCCTTACAACCTTTTTATAACCCATTCACCTCATGTTAACATGATCTGTAGGAAATAATAATGATATGTTCTCATTGCTAGGGTTTATTACAATATATATAGTGTCTACATTTGGACTTATGGGTATGGGCCATATTTACATTGCAAATATTATCTTATAATCTAACACCCCCCCTCAAGTTGGAGCATGTAAGTCACAAATGTCCAACTTGGGAAGAAAAGAATCGAACACTTGCTTTCCAAGGGGCTTGGTGAAGATGTCAGCCAGTTGAGAAGAAGTAGGAACATGCGAAGCTATTACGGTGCCATCTCTAATAGCATCGCGAACAAAATGCAAATCCACCTCAATATGCTTACTGCGCTCATGAAATACCGGGTTCTGAGCCAGGTGCAGGGCTGACTGACTGTCACAATACACCGACATAGCAGACTCCTGGCGAACGCCCAAATACTCCAATAACTCCTTCAACCATTTCAACTCACAAACGAGCGCAGCAAGAGATCGGTATTCAGCTTCAGCGGAAGATCGGAAAATAGTTGATTGCTTCTTGGTCTTCCAAGAAATAGGAGACCCCCCCCAGAAACACCAACCATCCTGTAACAGAGCGGCGAGTCAAAGGACAACTGGCCCAGTCAGAATCACACCAACCAGAAAGACGGAGATCACAATCAGCTTTCAAAAGAATACCCTGTCCTAGTGCATTTTTGAGATATCAGACAACTCTCAAAGCAGCATGCCAATGATCTTGTCGAGGCTCTTGTAAGAATTGAGACAAGATATACACAGCATAGGCCAAGTCAGGGCGAGTAAATGATAGATAAATCAACCTCCCAACCAGCGTCCGATAAGTCTCTGCATCCGCCATCCTTGGACTAGTCGATTCTGCCAGCTTGTGATTGGGCTCCATGGGAAAACCGGCAGGACGAGACCCCATCAAACCGTATTCTAAAATGATGTCCAAAGCATACTTCCTTTGACACAAGGAAATTTCTTCCGCACTCCGAGCCACCTCTATGCCAAGAAAGTACTTCAACACACCAAGGTCCTTCATGGGAAAGCAAGAACTAAGGTACTTTTTGAAAGCATCTAAAGCACCTGTGTCATTACCAGACACAATCATATCATCCACATAGATTAAAACATGCAACTCTACCTTTCCCTTAAAAAAAAGAAAAGGGAATAATCGGAATGTGATTGAACAAATCCATAGGATATCAGAGAAGCAGTAAGCTTAGCGAACCAACAACGTGGTGCCTGTTTCAATCCATATAGAGACTTACGTAGGCGACACACTTTGTTGGGTTCACTATGCGAAAAACCTGGCGGCAACTTCATATACACTTCTTCTGTCAGATCTCCATGAAGAAAAGCATTGTGCACATCCATCTGGTACAAAGTCCAGCCTCTCACAGCTGCAACAGCCAAGAAGGCATCTTAGCTAATGGGGCAAATATCTCGGAATAATCGATTCTCTCAACCTGATGATGACCGAACACAACCAGCCGTGCCTTTAAGCGCTCAACACTTTCGTCAAATTTGTACGTTATTTTGTACACCCATCTACTTCCCAATGCTTTCTTCCCAGGAGGCAAATCGACAAGACTCTATGTCCCATTATTTTCTAGAGCCTGTATTTCAGTTTGCATAGCCGCGCGCCAGCCCGAATCTTGCGAGGCCTGGCGATATGAAGTAGGTTGAACACCTGCAGTGATAGCTGCAAGAAAATTTTTGTGTCCAGTAGTAAATATGTCATAACTTAGAAATTGTGTTAGAGGATACGAAGTACCTGAGGAAGTGACGGGAACAGATGAACTGTGGTGAAGGGGAGACTTTTACTTCGAACAGCATTTATCACAAAATCCTGTAATCGGACTGGCTGTGATTTCTTTCGTATTTCTCTTCCCAATACTACCTCGTCGGGCACCTCTGGCAACACTGTATCCCCTGTATTATTAGTAGTATCCGCATCACCCCCAGCGGACTCTCCTGTCAATACTTCTGCATCTACCTGTGCATCCTGGCTACTTGGTGCCGAGCCACCAACAACCACTCCGGCCTCAGCAACCGTAGCTGGCACCATCCCAAAAGCCTCTAAATCGTCTCCTGACACTTCGACGGATGTATGGCGTGTCGCAGAAGATATCTCGCTAGCAGAGTCACACCCAGAAAATTCTTTTTCATAAAAAGTAACATCACGGGACACAAAAAATTCACCAGTCTCCAAATCATACAGTTCCATCCCTTTTTATCAAGTGGATACCCAACAAAGATACATTTTTTGCTCCTGCTAGCAAATTTATCATGTTGAAATTTCAAATTATACGCATAGCACAGACAACCAAAAATACGTAGATGATCATACGAAGGAGCCGAGCCATATAAAACTTCATAAGGAGACTTAAAATGTAAGATACTAGAAGGGGTTCTATTTATCAAATAACATGCAGCCAGAATACATTCCCCCCAAAAATCTACGGAAAGAGAATCCTGAAATCGCAATGCCCTGGCTACACTTAAAATATGTCGATGTTTTCTTTCCACCCTTCCATTCTGTTGAGGTGTCCCAACACAGGATGTTTGGAACAATATACCTTGAGATGGGAAATAATCTCGTAAACAATTAAATTCAGTGCCATTGTAACTCCGTACACGACGTATATCAGCCCCAAACTGACGCTTCACCATAGCAATGAATTTAAGAAACATAGAATAAACAGTAGACTTATCCGTCAACAAAATAACCCAAACAGCTCTAGAAAAATTATCCACCAAAGTCAAAAAATATCGTGCCCCATTAGATGACGGAACACGATATGGTCCCTACAGATCACAGTGTATAAGGTCAAAGCATCTCAAAGCACGACTACTACTATCAGGAAAGGCATCACGAGTCTGTTTAGCTTGATGACAAATATCACAAGCCTTATGAGAAAACACACTACTACCAGAGAGAGAAGGTAAAGTCTGCATTACTTTATCTGAGGGATGCCCTAGTCTACTATGCCAAACCTCGGAATCATTCTCTTTGCATGCCAGGATCACCGAAGCCAAAGAAGCTGGAACCTCCCCCAAGAAGTAAAGTCCACCCCTTTGTTCACCTGCTCCAATCACCATCCTCGTACTTCGGTCCTGAACAAAACACAAATCAGGAGTAAATAACATATCACAATTTCTGGCACCAATCAATTGGGAGACAGAGATCAAATTGCAAGTCAATGTCGAAACATAAAGAACATCCGTCAACACCAACGAAGCAGTCAAAAATACTTTGCCTCTCAGAACAGCCTCAATAGTGCTCCCATCAGGCAAAATCACAGGACAGACAGGGCCCTCAAAGCAATCAACTAAACAGTCACAAGAGCCTGTCGCATGAAGAGTAGCCCCAGTATCGAAAATCCAAGGGACAGAAGAATTCTTACCCATCAAACGATCAGAGTTTGAAGAACCAGGGTTGGAAGAATCGTCGTTACCCAGCAAGCTCATCAGTTTCTGCCATTGTTCACCTGAAAGTGGTGAAGGATACCCTCCATGCGTCATATCCGCCAAACTTCCAGCAAGACCAGCAGGGACACCATGACCAGCAGCGGCGACATGATGAACAACCCCTGCGCCACCAGCACCACGTCCCCCATCACGTCTCTGTGGTGGTGTCGGGCCTCTGCCACCACCACCACCACGTCCGCTCTCACGCCGAGGACGAGTCTCCCACCACTCTGGATAGCCAATCTTGGTAAAGCAAGTTGCAACATCATGACCTATTTTCTTGCAACGAGTACACACCATACCTGATTTGTCCCTGGAATCTGAGGTTCTACTATTAGAAGTAGTAGAAATACGAGGTGAAGACTTGATAGCCAGCGCCATCACCTCCTCAGTAGCGGATTGGATCATCTGCCATCGCGGAGGTCGGGTGTACAAAAATTTTGTACAACGCCGACGAATCGGCCGCTGATGGACAGGGTCGGCGGCGAATCGGCCGCGATCAGGGGCGCCTGATCTGGCGCGTAGGGACGAGTAGATGTCGGGTGTACAAAAATTTGTACAACTCCGACGAATCTGCGAAAGAGATAAAAGATATATATATATATATATATATATATATATATATATATATATATATATATATATATATATATATATATATATTTATATATATTGTTTTTTTGTTTTTTTTTCACAAACCGAAAAAAAACTTTGCTCACAAACCGAACAAAGAAACTTTGCTTTCCTGGTTGCTTTTGCAAACCAAAAAAAAAACAACCAGAAACTGAAGGATCAAAGGAATCAAAGGCTTCCTTTCCTTTCTTCAGGCGATGTGATGGATCAAAGGAATCACAAACCGACCAAAGGAATCAAAGGCTTCCTTTCCCAACTTCTCTTCAGGCGATGTGATGGATGGCCTCAACTTCTCTTCGGCTTTTGCTGAATCGGGCGTTTAACCCAAAAAAAAATCGCCTGAAGGAGAACAGTTTTGCTGAAGGATCGCCCAAAGGCTGGCGCAGTCGGCGCGGGAGCGGGCTGGAATTTTTCGGGAGATGGCGGCTAGGGTTTTTCGGGAGGCTCTGATACCATGTAGGAAATAATAATGATATGTTCTCATTGCTTGGGTTTGTTACTGTTGGCTGTGAATACACAGCACATGCAAACCCAACCTTCTCAAACTTTTTTTTTGACTAATTCCTTCCACACCTTTTGCTACACGTTGGAAGTCCTATTCTTTAGCCCCCCATTTGTGCACGTCCATGGAACTACCAATAATGTTGGTCTTTGATGCCTATATATTTCGGCTTCTTTTCTCAGAGCAAAACACAGAAAAATTATCTCTTCTCTCTCTCGCTCTGCTGTTTCCTTCTCCGGTGCACTCTTCCTTCCGCGTCTGGGCAAGGCTAAGTTCGGGTCGATCTCTCGACGTTGTGTGCGACAGCGAGAAGCCGGTGATACCGGGGGTTTTACCACTAGGAGAATCTGAGAAAAGTCTGCACATAAGACCTCGGATCAACTCTTAGGGCAGTGCGTTCAGCGAGACTTCCCCATAGGCCGGTAACCTTGTTCTAATTTATTTTATTTTCTTGTTTCAAGTTTGCAGAAATCAAAGCATAAAGGAAATTTCGATAACAATCTAAGAGTTGATACGTTTACTTTTCTAATTTTCCTAAAATTTTGTTTCTGCAACAGAACTTTTTAATATTCCTTCTTCTGTTAACACACAAATTTTTTCCTTAACAAATTTTTTGTTCTGTTAAGCCTTTACACACGATACTTTTCCTTAACAAATTTTTGTTCCGTTGAGTCTGTTCTGTTCTGTCAACACACGAAATATTCCTTAACAAATTTTTTACTTTTTGTTAAGCAAATTTTGTTTAAGCAAATTTTTTGTTAAGCAAATTTTTGTTCCGTTAACACACTTTCAAGAAAAAAAATGTTCAGTTAACACTCTTTAAGGTTTTCTTAAGGCTAATTTTGTAGTATATTGTTCAGTTATTGGTAATGTGTTACAGAAGTTTTCTTTAACAGTCAAGCTACAAATTATTGATCATTATATTGTTCCGTTACTCTGCTAGAACTATTACCAATTGACACCTTTGTTGGTTGCTTAGTTAGAAAACTTGGTATCTTCAAGGGATAGTTCTTTGAACCATTATCTCTAGAGCCCCTGTCAAATTATTGAGTACTTGCATTATTATTCTTGCAGACTTTAGACTGCTATACTTGTCACCATGACTGGAAAAGACGAGACTTCTACTGCTAAGCCAGCCAAGTTTGATGGCACCCACTTTAAGAGGTGGCAGAGTCAGATGAGATTCTGGCTCACCACTTTAGGACTGATGTCAACAATTGATGGCTCCACACCCATCATCAATGATTCTGACGACACTGAGTCTGACATAGGAATGCCCAAATCCTCCGGTACCTCCAAACCAAAAACCCCTAAGGATATAGACTTTCACTGCTTCCATCGAATTCGAAGCGCTTTATCTGATTCACTTTATGATATATTCTTTGAATATAAAAGCGCTAAAGAACTTTGGGATGCCTTAGAAGAACGAAGGTTCACCTGTAGAACAACATAGATACTCTCAGATGATAGGTTCTCTTATGTATATAACAAATAGAACCAGACCTGATATTGCATTTGCTGTTGGAAGACTTAGTAGATATACTTCTAACCCAAATCGATCTCATTGGACTGCATTAGAAAGAATATTTAGATATCTTAAGGGTACTATAGATTATAAACTTCATTATTCTAGACACCCTGATATCATAGAAGGTTATTCAGATGCAAACTGGGTAACTGACTCACATGATGTGAAATCCACAACTGGATATATTTTTACCCTAGGAGGAGCTGCGATATCTTGGGGATCTTATAAACAAACTATCATAGCTAGGAGTACTATGGACTCTGAAATGATAGCTCTGGATACTACTTGTACAGAAGCTGAATGGCTCAGAAATTTGATTATGCATATACCTGTTTCTATTATTCATGTTCCTGCTATTTCAATAAACTGTGATAATAAATCTGTTATAGAACTACTAAAGCATGATTCTATGAATGCTAAGATGAACAGGCACCTGCAGCTGCGCTTCAAGTCAATCAAGAGCCTATTAGGCAAATATGTGGTTCTTGACTATATAAAGTCAGAAAAGAACCTTGCAGACCACTTGACAAAGGGTCTGTCTAGGACATTGATCCTAGAATCATCGAGGGGGATGGGATTAAGCCCATAAATAAGTCACCAGCAGTGGCAACCCAACCGAGCCTGACTGGAGATCCCAAGAAGCCGGTTCAATGGGTAGAAACAAGCTGGACTTCGGTGACTTTTATGGAACACTGACTTAGAGATTAAATTCTCATGCCCAGGTGGCTGTACGAGGTTGTACAATGATATCCCATCCTTATGGTGACAGTGTTCCAGTGTGATCTAGTTAGGATGAGTTTAAAATTCTTAATAGGTCCAAGCATTATTTTGCGGGGTTGACTCCGATCTCCAACCCTTGGAGGACTTACCTATATAAGAGGTCGTGAAGGCCGCGACTATGAGACAGGGCGATCTCAGACAACTCTTATGAATTTGGTATAAGTGCGCATGGCCATTCAAAGCGCCACCCGATAGACCCAAGAACCTCTAGCGTACTATGTGTGCTAATCTCTGAATCTGGTTTAAGAAGTCTGATTCAAGGCATAGTCCATTAAGCACTTCTTCAGATAAAGGATTAGTCACTACGTGAGATTCAAGGCTGCGGTCCATCTCATTTATGCATAGTATACTCTTGCCCAGATTTCTCTATCACTATTTTTGTAGTTGTTGTCTTTGTCTTCGGATCTTGGTTTTGGGGGGGGGGGGAGGGGATTGTTGGCTGTGAATACACAGCACATGCAAACCCAACCTCCTCAAACTTTTTTTTTGACTAATTCCTTCCACACCTTTTGCTACACGTTGGAAGTCCTATTCTTTAGCCCCCCATTTGTGCACGTCCATGGAACTACCAATAATGTTGGTCTTTGATGCCTATATATTTTGGCTTCTTTTCTCAGAGCAAAACACAGAAAAATTATCTCTTCTCTCTCTCGCTCTGCTGTTTCCTTCTCCGGTGCACTCTTCCTTCCGCGTCTGGGCAAGGCTAAGTTCGGGTCGATCTCTCGACGTTGTGTGCGACAGCGAGAAGCCGGTGTTACCGGGGGTTTTACCACTAGGAGAATCTGAGAAAAGTCTGCACATAAGACCTCGGATCAACTCTTAGGGCAGTGCGTTCAGCGCGACTTCCCCATAGGCCGGTAACCTTGTTCTAATTTATTTTATTTTCTTGTTTCAAGTTTGCAGAAATCAAAGCATAAAGAAAATTTCGATAACAGTTACAATATATATAGTGTCTACATTTGGGCTTATGGGTATGGGCCATATTTACATTGCAAATATTATCTTATAATCTAACATGGTCCCACTCGGTCCCATCCGGTCCCACCTACGACCAATAGAAATCGGACACGTGGCCGCTTGTAATCATCGTTTGTTATGATCAATCAAGGAAAATGTGTAGAGACAAATGGTCGACATAGAACGGATACGCAACTCCAAATCCATTATCATCTATGGAAACATGTGGGACTTAGTTGCTTGTTTGCTCTTTTTCTTATAGAGAGGGGGAAAAATGTTAGTCACGTCCACGCGATATTGTTAAAAATAATTTAAATTAAAATTTGTTAAAGAGATATTTAAATTTTAATTAATTTTTTTACATATAGTACCTGAAAATACAATTTACAGAAGACGATTCGTGTATTCATATTATAAAAATAAGGTTGATGAAGTCATTGATCTGCAACATAGTTAGTTACAGCGAGATGAACCCTTCTCCATCGTAAATCACGATTTGTCGGATTGGAGATGCCTCTCCTAACCCTTTTGGAACCCTACCGCTAGCTCATATCTATTCGCTGGCCCAGATGTTTAAAAGGATGGGGACCGGTGCTTGCAGGAGGGTCAATTATTGTCACGTGCCGCGATCACAGTCCGCGAACAAAATATCATTTCCGTTCAACTTATGAGACATTACTGACACTTGGGAATAGATATGAGTAGCTTCTTAGTCCTCTAATAAGCTCACCTTTAACATATCACAGGAATCTCATCTCTTCAAGTAACAAGCCCGACAAGCTTTTCACCTACACTAATGTGGGATGTCTCCCGTAGTTACCTAATTGTATACACGTTATTTTATTAAAAAAATACAGCATAGGTCTGATGGATAGCATGTGGAAACATAACGCATTCTGGCTGGATGGGTTATGCAAAATAGCATTTGACCTTGTAGCGTCTTAGCCGCCTTTCCAAAGAAGACCATTCCCTCTCCCAAGTTTCTATCTACACCAGAAGGAAGGCCACAAACAAAACGGAGAAATGAATGAGAGAGCTATAACATGAGTATCATGTAAAGAGAGGATGCTTCATTCCTTTGATAATAGTGGGTAGTGGCTCAAGTAGCTGATGCATGCTAGTACAAAATTAAAACATCCAATAGAACTAGCACATGCAGAGCAGCACAACGTGACCATAAACCGAATTGATAAATGGTCCACGGTGGGGTGACCGCACGTGTGCTCGCACGCCGCGTGTCACCACCCCACAGGCCTCCCTACCCAATAAGATGACACGTGGCCTGCGGGACACGACTGCAGTCCAAATCCGCAAACAATGTAGCATCGTCGGACCATAAATACAGATGTAAATGTGATCGACCCAAAAGAATCATATGTACAAAGTGTTTTCAAGAGAATTTTAAAAGAAACCTTACCATATTGCGAGTTGGCGCGCAAGCTAAGTAAGAGATGCTGAAGTACAGAATCAGGTTTCAGAGTATCATATGGTAATCTTCTGTGAACTTAGCCATGATAACATCGTAATCGAATTTGTAACCCTTAGCCTACAAAAATTATAACAACAAAATAAGTACACTAAACTCGGCTTATTCTGAGATCGGTTTATCATTATCATCGATACATTGTACGGGATGGGAAAGAATCACTTACCGTAGGCGAATCTTCAGTTTCCGAAGGTGAATCATCAGTTACCGTAGGAGAATAATCGATGGAAATCTGTAGTTACCGATGGAGAATCATCAATTATCGTAGGGATGATACGTATACAACACGACACGGTAAGAACATAGAAACACAGAAAAGACACCTATTGTTGGTCTATATATATCGTCGTATATTTTGAAGTATCCAAGTTGTGTCGGATACAACATGACACAGATATTTGGCGTGTAGGTGCTTCCCTAGATCATTGGTAGAATTTTGAATCCGAGGAAATGTGAACCTACCATAACCCAGCCATGGTTGTTCCATAGTGCTTGTGAAGTACATCAGACGTCTCAGGGATGTTGCTCTCTTTAATATTTTGTTTCAACTCGGTTTCTTCGGAAAATGATCCATCAATTTTTATGATCATGATGAACTCATTTCCTCTTAGATTCCAAACAAAGAGAGGGCATAAGATCTCTAAAAGCTATTTCTATATTGATTTGTTGGGCTTTTTGTTGGATAGTATCGTGTTTCTGGTTGAGCCCTCAAAAGATGTGTGACAATAGAGTTGGTAATTTAATCCCACATCGGATAGGCGATGGGATCAGGAGATGTAGATAATTGGAATTGGTTTGGACCTTACATGAGAATTCTCTTTTATGCCATATGGGCCCAATTCAATGGAGTTGATAATTTAGTCCATATATATATATATATATATATATATATATATATATATATATATATATATATATATATATATATATATATATATACACTAGTATATCACCCGTGCGATGCACGGTTTGTATATTTAAAATTATTTTAAAGCGCAAAATAAATAAGTGAATGTTCTTGTCATTTTTTAACATTTGAAATTAAAACAAAAGTTAGAATAAACTCAATTTTGAAATACATGTAAGATAACATTACATTAATATGATTATTTAATAATTAAATTTTAGCAACGTAATTATCATTAGTACTATCTATGTAATTCACAAAACATCTTGGACCAACATATATTAATATGTTGTTGAAGGAATTATAATAATATATACCTTAATGTGAATAAAATAAAACGATAAAGTCTATTTTGATGACATAAAAGATAACATTTCACTTACTTCTACAAATTTTGAAATACTTCCTTATACACAACATTTGTTGTTGAATTACATTGATCTCCATCTTGGCTGCATATTAAAATCTTCAATCCTTTCTTACTTGTTACCCTTGAAACCGCAACATATAACTGTCCGTGACTAAAAACGGGATTCTTCAAGAAAAGTCCAACATGAGAAAGTGATTGACCTTGACTTTTGTTTATTGTCATTGCATAAGAAACAATCAATGGATATTGTCTTCTTTGAAACTTGAAAGGCAACCTTGGATCAGAAGGTGTCAGTGACATTCTTGGAATCAAAACTTTATTACCAGCATTGTCTCCACAAAGAATCTTTGCTTCAAGAACACGATTGCCTAATTTTGTAATCAGCAATCTAGTACCATTACATAGGCCAGCTGAATGATCTATATTTCTTAGTAACATTACTGGGGTACCAACTTTCAATTTTAATTCGTGATTCGGTACACCTGAACATTTAATACTATTCAAGAACTCTGGAGTGTGAACATCTGATAATAAGTCAACATTGGCATCTGACTTGGATGGACTATCAGAACTTAAATATGTGCTTGCATTACCAGAATTCAGTGAGATCATGTACTCATTTACAGACTCGACAACATCAAGAGTTGGCGCTAATATAGCTCTATCCTTCAAGAAATCTGGATCGATGACGAAATTCGCAAATGAAGGATATGTGCTCTCAACAATTGTTTGCAGTGGATCATTTGCATTACTAAGTAAAATATCACTTGGAATATCGATACTTGCACAACCATCATTATGCCCTCCAAGTGTTCCATCTCCTATACTTGCAATCCATTCAGAAAACCGTTTGAGCTCTTCACTTTCAGATGTTATGCTACAACCTTGAAGTCTCATGTTTTTTGTCAACCTCAAAACTTTGCAGTTTTGCCAAATATAAGAAGAATTTATAGTTGCATGAACTATATCTTGTCTACTACCTTTCGGAATTACAGGCAATATTTGTCGAAAATCTCCTCCGAAGACAATTGTTTTTCCTCCAAATGGTGTCTCAGAACTTAGTGGATTGCTAAATTGCATTATATCTCTAAGCGATCTATCCAACGCTTCAAAGCAATATCGATGCATCATTGGCGCTTCATCCCAAATTATAAGTTTGCACCTAACAATTAGGTCTGCAAGTTGACTTCCTTGTTTGATATTGCATGTTGAATCCTCATTTACATTTATTGGAATAGCAAATCTTGAATGAGCTGTTCTTCCACCAGGCAACAGAAGTGATGCTATCCCACTTGAAGCCACATTTAGAACTATTTCTCCCTTAGATCTCAAGCATGCAGATAATGTTTTCCAAATGAACGTTTTTCCAGTACCGCCATATCCATATAAAAAGAAAACACCACCATTTGTAGAATTAACAGCATCCATTATTGTGTCGTAAACATGTTGTTGTTCATCATTCAAGCGAGCAAGTAGGTGCACGTGTTCTTCTGCTAGAGCCGCTCTATCATAATTTAATTCATCATGCACCAATCTATTTGTAGTATTTGATAAGGAGTCCATGTTTGGAAATGGCATTGATGGAAATTCTCGCAAACTTCTACCACAATTTCTCAGTAACTTTTCAATCTCAACCAAAGCGTAATTCTTAATGTCATCCTCACTCATAAGCAAATCTAGAATTAAAGAGAGAGAATATGTTGAAATTAACGATCAAATAATATGCAAAACATAAATTAAACTTAAAAATTGGAAATAAAACAGTTTACCTTGGTCGTGCAAAGCAATTCGTTGATTATATAAAACATCATCTGATAAGTATGTCCAACACTTGTTCCAAAGTAATTCAGGCCGACTTATAGAGCCAGATGACAACAATGTCACAAATAAATTTCTCAAAGAATATGCAGATGCCCAATAACTTGCCTCAATAATACCATCGATATACTCATCATCATCCTCCAATAAACCTAAAACATAGCAAGCTTCACGGTATGACTCGTAATGAATACCATTGACTTTCTTAATATCATCATAGCATTTAGGTCCACGGACGATATTGAGAAGACATCTTAAATGGTACATCTCACCGCAACCAGGTGGAACATAAAAAATTCGACCTAATGAGAAACATTTTTTTCTCGGAGTCCACTCTCTAGTCTTCTGTTTCCAAACAAATTTTTATGGAAATTCTGCATATGTGAGATTTTTTGCCTCTGGATATCGCTTATTCGCTTCAAACCAAGCTAAGAACATGCTTTCATTCACACTGGCACGATCAATAATGGTATCAATAGCATCTGCGTCTGAGAAAATAATAGGCTGCTCGTCGGGTAAGTGAAAGCTAAGTCGCTCAACAGGAGGATTCTTATATTGGATCTCAAAACCAAACAATCTCCATGCTGCCTCACAAGCAGAAATGTATCTACAATCGTAATACATGTTAATTTCATCTATTGGTTTTTTGGTTTCCTCATCGTCCGTAGTTCTATAGAAGGATGCAGTTACACGATCATGCCCTTTATTCACATACTTGAACAAATATTTTGTAGATCGAGACTGATTGCACCATTCAACATTCATGTGACCACCATACTTCAACAATAGATAACGATTATGAGGCACTACAAATCGATTATCTAGTTCAACGCCATTCTTTAAAACCGTTCTTCCATCATCTCTGCGTCTATATACTGGATATCCGTCTTCATCAACCAAAGTATTTTCAACAAATTTTTTCGGAAAATGCTTTGAGCAACGACCATCTGACATACATGGTGAATTCTTTCTTGCAACACCACAAGGTCCATGTATCATAAAATCTCGCACTGCATTGTAATAGCACTACCAAAAGTTGTCCATTTAGCGACGGCCAGATCCGTCGCGAATCCGTCGATAATATAAATTACCGACGGCATAGCGACGGATATTTGATGAAAATGGCCGTCGGGAAAAACATCGTCGCTAAAATTGGTCCGTCGCTAAGCCGTCGGACAAATGATTAACCGACGGACTAGCGACTGATTACCGACGGTTGCCTTTCAACGGATTAGCGACGGATTAGCGACTTGTTCCCGTCGGTTTACATGCCATATAATATTAAAATATCCGTCGCTAAGCCGTCGTAAATAGGTCGGTAAAAGCGTATCAGAGAGGTTCCTGATACGCAAAATCAGTCGCTATTCCGTCGCTATTCCATCGTTACCCTCGACGTTATAGCGACGGATGAGCGACGGGTAGGGCGTCGGCCTGGTTCTGGAAAGCTTCCATAATTCCAGAACCATGTCGACGGATAATGGGTCGCTAGGCCGTCGCTAGTCCGTCGTCATCCTCGACAGATTAGCGACGGATTAGCGACCCATTATCCGTCGACATGGTTCTGGAAACCTACCATATTTCCAGAACCATGTCGACGGATTTGCCGTCGCTAGGTAGTCGATATTTCGTCGCTAATATTAATTGTACCCAGTTAGCGACGGATTATCCGTCGCTCGCCCGTCGGTAACTGCAAATATTTATATAACCCAGTTAGCGACGGATTATCCGTCGCTCGTCCGTCGGTAACTGCAAATATTTATATAACCCAGTTAGCGACGGATTATCCGTCGCTAGTATGTCGCTCATCGGTCGCTAAAAAGATATATCCGTCGCTAAGTAGTCGCTAGTCCGTCGCTAAATGCAACATTAATAAAAAAAAATTACAGAAATATTCTATTTCCTTTTCGTAAATATTACATATATTCATAATATCCAATATCCAAACATCCATGTACGATCAACAAATATCTAAATATCCAAATTCATAATATCCAATATCAAACAGAAATATCCAAACATCTATGTACAAATATCCAAACACAAATACACAAATTCATAATATCCAAACTTTCATGTACGCTTCCAAAATATCCAGAATTCAAAATCCAAAAACAGTACAAATATCCAAAAACAGTACAAATATCATTGAGATGGATCGCGTCGTCGTTCGGCTCTGCGGATGTACTCTTCCACCATGTACGCCGGCACCTGGGACAACACATGCTCTGGAAGCGTGCGGAGCTGCTCTGGCGACATCAATTCCATGAGCCCAATGAGCGCAGTATCCGGTACCAGGCGGACCTCGACAGAACGGTCAAATGAATAACGTCCAGGGTCGGAAGGACCGGCAACCGCACTAGACGGACCGGGAGCAGACGGATCTGGACCGGGAGCAGAAGAAGGACGCGGAAGGCGCTCCAGCACATCCGACATTAGACTCCGCATTTCCGACATATCGGAGGTGAGAGTCGCAAGCTGCTTCCTCATATCGTCCGACGGGGGCGCGGGAGGAGGCGGGGGCGGTGGATATCTCGGAGTCGCGCCCTGCAACGATGCCGCCAGGGAACCTACGCCGTAGACGTGCCCTTTATTAAAGCCGCCGACAGACTCTACGAACACGTCGTCGTAGCGAGCGGCCATAGAAGAGGGCGTCTGGGTGGGCGTCGTTTCGCCGACAACCTCGGCAGGGGGCTCAATCTGACTAAGGGCCTCACGATATGCAGCCTATCCAATGAATGTGTTTATACTATAAGTTTTTCTAAGTTATAATCTAAATCCTATGTTTCCCTAAGTTATAATTTGAATCCTATGTTCACCTAATTAAGTTAACAATAATTATATTTCTAATATAAATCTCATAAACGTAATTACTTACATCAGTCGCCTGGGCCCTCGCGTCGACGAAGCTCCCGTCTGCCCGCCTCTTGTGTGTATGCAGGAATACATCGTAGGCGGTGACCGACTCCGGCTCTCTCCCCTCCTTTACCGCCCGTTGTGCCTGCATACGAAATATACGTCGAATTTAATTAACTACGTATATTAATAGTACCGAATTTAATAGTGAAATGAATTTGCGGTATCTCACCAAATCTGCACGCGTCGCTGCGTGGGCCCTTGAACCTCCCGTATGCAGACCAGCGGCCTGTCTGCTCGCCTTCGCTTTCTCTGATTTCTCCCTGTACTGAGCAGTATTCATCTTATCCAACATCTGCTCGTAGTACTCCTCCCGGAGCCACTTCTTCCTCGAATGCGCCGTACGAACGTCGTACACCGCATCCCGTATCTTCTTCCCGGCGGCGGCTTTGTAGGCCTTGCGAATCAACTCCTCGCGATGGGGGGGCCACCAGAACGTCGTCTGACATACAAATTAAATTATCACGTAATTAAAAAATTAGTGGATTAAAGAATAATTAATAATTAACCAAAAGATATATATATACCTTCATCTCCTCGAGCCAGACGTACTGCATGTTCTGAGGCACCTCAGAAAAATTGAGGTAGGGGCCATGGTAGTTTTCCCGGATAATTTGTCCGAGTATCCGGGCAGCATCATACGGGAAAAACCTACAAAGAAGCAAAGACTGGATTATTAACTTGAATAAATGAAACAAATTTAATAAATTAACTTAAATTTACTTACGTATCACCCGCGGGCCATAGCTCTCGTCGGTTCTCGCCTATCGGCCTCTCTGGAGGCGTCGGAGGATCCGCGGGTCCGCGGATGTACTCACCGGTAGCAGGATGAAGCTGAATCCGGGGGTACTCCGGAGCCCACCCTGCAGTAACTGATGGTGTACCCGCTGGTGCATCCGGGGGCGGAACGGATCCGCTAGCGGATGGAGTCTCAGGCCTCGATGAAGATGAAGGTAGCGCCTCGGCAGATCGACGGCGGAAAGAGTCTGTGGCCGGGCTCTCCAGGTCGGGATCGGAGGACTCTATATCCGGGGAATGTGGAAGGCGACCACGACCGCTACCACCACGACCGCTACCATCACGTCCACGGCCAGTGCCGCTACCACCACGACCGCTACCATCACGTCCACGGCCAGTGCCGCTACCACCACGCCCACCACGGCCAGTACCGCCACCACCAGCACCACTACCATCACGTCCACGGCCACTGCCAGCAGCACGAGTGGTAGTGACCATGACCTGTAAATAGAACACATAAATATAATTAACAATATAGAAGTATAAATGAATATAAAACTGAACTAAAATATATATACCAGCAGTAGGGCGGCGAGTGCCGTCAAGACAATGAGAACTAAGAGTGCCATCTGTAAAAGAAAATCATACAATAAGTAGATGATCAAACGACAAAAACATAAACTGAAATAAGAATGTGTCCGTCTAAACTGAATTCACTAAGTTGTAAGTGCTTCTAATATATACCGATATTTAATCTAATCATCGTTATCGTCCTCGTCCTCATCGTCATCGTCATCGTTCTCATCCTCATTCTCATCGTCGACTTCATCTATATCATCATCCTCATCGTCGACTTCATCTGTATCATCATCCTCATCCTCATCCTCATCCTCTTCTTCTTCTTCTTCTTCTTCTTCTTCTTCTTCTACTTCTTCTTCAGGCTCAATACTTGGGACAAGATGCCTCTTTCTCCCCTGGTTGACAGCTAAGTCTTGTATATCAACCTCTTCCTCCCCTCTATTTTCCTCAGCATGAGGTATATCGACATCTTCCACGTCCATGGTATCCGACTGTTGTCCCATGTATTGGGGCTTCTCGATCTGGTCCTCTTGGTATGCTGGATCTCCAACGTTGAATGTATTTCTAGATTTAATCTTGCATACTGTCCACCAGTCAAATCGATCTCTACGACGCCTTGGGTAGCTTGTATAGTAGACTTGAACAGCCTGACTTGCTATCGCAAACGTGTCGGACCCTCTATACCTCCTGCGATAATTTATATCGACGAATCCAAATTGTTTATCGATTCTCCAACCGATATTTGGTCTCGTATCGAACCACTCACATTTGAACATCACAATATGCATATCATATGGGGCACTATATTGTAAATCTACAATCTTCCGAAGCACTCCATAATAGTCAAAGTCCGGCTCGTCGTCATAGTTGGTGCCTCTTATGCAAACACCAGAATTCTTGGTATCGAAGCCGTCATTGAGAAATTCGGCATTTATAGCATGCTGAGTTGACTTAAACTTGAAGCCATTAACGACATAGTCTGACAAAGTCTTTGCATGCTTCTTCGGTCCCAATGCCAAATAACGAATGCTCTCATTTATGAGTGTTGTTTCAGGCAATAAAACCTGTAAACATGTATTGATAATTTAAATATTTTAGCTGCATAAATTTTAATGGTAGCCGCATAACATATTATCTCAGTTACTTACGTATTTACGAAACCAGGACGGAAAGGTACAATCAACCTCTCTTTGAAGTCCCTCATCTGTAATATATGGTGTCCTCATTTTGACTTCACCTCTAAATACACTGTTAGAGAGAATAAAAATAAGTGTAGTCACTTAATTCACCAAATTAGAGATTATAACGAGGCGTAGTCACTTACTTCTCCAAATCTCTCACTTCTTGTATGTCACAATTTAACAAGACATATCGGTGAGCGGTATCATACTCATCGTCGGTCAACCACCGTTTCTTACTAGCCCCAATAGGCTTGCCCCTTAAATTGAATATACCTCCATCATCAACGTCTTCTTCATTCCTTTGAGGTCTATTTCGATTTGTCTCGACATGAGTATCAAAATAAATGGAGCAGAAATTTGACACCTCCTCGATAAGATATGATTCGCATATCGAAGCCTCTATATGAGCCTTGTTGCCAACTTTCTTCTTTAGATGGTGTAGGTACCTAAAGAGACAAATTATCTTGAAAATTAACAATGAATTGTAAAATCCACTTAAATTTCACTTAAATTATATCGATTTTTATTTACCTTTCAAAGGGGTACATCCATCGATAATGAACAGATGCACCGACACGGGCTTCGTATGCTAGATGAATCGGTAGATGCTCCATGCTGTCGAAAAAGCCCGGTGGAAATATTTTCTCTAACTTGCAGATTGTTAAGACAATCTTCTCCTCAAGTTGTACCATATGTTGCACCGTCAGCTTAGTTGAACAGATATCCCTGAAGAATGTAGACAGCTCGGCCAACGGAACCCATACAGCAGAAGGCAACAACTCTCTCAAAGCAATGGGCAGTAATCTTTCCATAAACACGTGGCAGTCGTGACTCTTCATTCCCGTTAGCTTGCGTTCATTGAGATCAACGCATCTAGACAAATTCGAAACATAGCCGTCGGGAAATCTTAAATTAGATATCCACTTGCAGATTATTAATCTATCTTCCTTGCTCAATGTGTATGGCGCTATAGGCTTACTTAATTGTCCACCAGCACCCCTTTGTATCAAGTTCAGATGAGGACGCTTGCATATCTCGGCTATGTCTTGTCTTGCTTTTGGATTGTCCTTCGTCTTTCCTTTAATATCCATGACGGTATTGAAGACATTATCGAACACGTTCTTTTCGATATGCATGACATCAAGATTATGCCTTATAAGATTATCTTTCCAATAAGGCAAGTCCCAGAAGATACTCCGTTTGGTCCAGTTATGGCTTTGTCCGAACCCCTCGACACGATGGTTCGATGGATCTTCCATTACGGTGGGCAATTCCTTTACAGCTTCCCAAATATCGTATCCCGAAAATCTGGCAGGAGGTTGAGAAAATTCTTGTTTTCCATATCTGAACGCGTCCTTATTCTTTCTCCAAGGATGGGTCGCGGGCAGAAATTGACGGTGACAGTCAAAGAAAGAAGTTTTTCCTCCATGCCTAAGGCGGAACGCCTTACTATTTTCTATGCATATCGGACAAGACATGTTGCCGTGCGTACTCCATCCCGACAGCATACCGTATGGTGGAAAATCATTGATTGTCCACATGAGTGAAGCTCTCATCTGAAAGTTCTGTTTCCTAGAAATATCATAGGTCGTGACGCCGATCTCCCACAGCTGTTTCAGCTCATCCACCAACGGCTGTAAATATATATCGATGTTCTTCGTCGGATTTTTAGGACCGGGTATGATAGCTGTCAGAAACATATAAGGAGTCTTCATACACATCCATGGTGGCAGATTGAAAGGGATAAGAATGACCGGCCAGCATGAGTACTGAGATCCCGACTGTCCGAAAGGGGCGAAGCCATCAGTACATAGCGCCAGGCGTACATTTCTAGGCTCTGCAGCAAAATCTGGATGACACAAATCAAAATGTTTCCACGCCTCTCCATCCGAAGGATGTGACAATTCTCCTTCGTCCTTTATGCGTTCTTCGCTGTGCCACGTCATGTGTTCTGCTGTATTTAGAGACATATACATCCTCTGCAAGCGCTTCGTGATCGACAAGTAATGCATATACTTGTAAGGACGTCGTTTTCTAGTCGACTTTCCTTTTCCCTGTACTGGCTTGTAACGATCCGCATTACAGAAGCTGCAACTTTTTGATACGCAATTCTCTTTGTAGTACAACATGCATCCGTTGCGACAATAATCTATCTTCTCGTACCCCAGTCCCAGTTGTCGGACCATCATCTTTGACTTGTAGAAGTTTTTTGGTAGCTCTTTTGATTCCTTCGGTAACACCTCCTTGATTACTTCTGTGATCCGATTATAGCAAGCTTGTGGCAAGTTAAAATCAGACTTTATGTTCAACAACCGCATCGTCACTGACAGTGCGGAATGAGTCTCACAACCAGGATATAGAGAAGTATCTGCGTCCTGAAACATGTCATAGAACTCCTTCGCCTCGGGATTAGGATCCTCCGGATCAAAATTAGGCCCTGCCGCATCATACACCATATCTCGTGCAAGGTTCTGCAGATCTCCATAATCAACAGAGCATCCGTGGTCTTCGATGACATCCGTTACAGCATTATCATCAAAAGCATAAGTAGCAGCTTCCGCAGCCTGTCTTTCCGAATATAGTTCACCTTGCGATGACCACAGGCCGTAATTACGTACGAAACCCTTACGGGTCAAATGATCTCTCACAGTCACCACTTCTTCGTAACGTCTATTGTGACATTTAACACATGGATACTTAATTTTGTTACCGTCCATGTACTGAGCTTTGCTCATTGCATAATTAAGAAATACTTCCACGCCTGCCTGAAAATCGTCACTCACACCAATTCTACTCTCGTGTTGCCGTTTGTACATCCATGTACGATCAACAAAATAATGACTCATCCTCAATTTGGATGTGAAAATCTGTATCGTAAGACAAACTAAACATAAGAATAGCCCGATACCGATAATCATAAATTTGGATTAGGGTTAGGATGTTAGATATAAGTGAACTAGGTGATGTAGAGTACAATATAGGGAACTGTGAATGGACTAAAAGTTGCACATGAGAAGGTTCAATGAAGGGCCCATAAATGGGTTCACATGATAAGTTAGTAAGAATCCACATCACTATACATACTCCCCCGTCTCAGGAGTGTGTCTGGCTCCTATTTAGAACAGCACAGGTCACAACATGTCCAGAATAGCAAAACAGAGCTCTACAATGTATATCGGTATCGGACTATTCCTACGAGTATTGGTATCGGCGATATCAATACTCGTGTGAATAGGAGATTGCAATATAAGTCTAAGCTATCTAGCTAACATGTATACTTGCATTTACATTGTATCATAACTTGTATCTAGTTACCTTGCTAATCATGTATATACTCTTAACATATATGTGAAGACACTATACTAACATGTATTTAAATCAAGGTTCAAAGTATCGGTATCGGAATCGGTATCGGACTATATATTCCTACGAGTATTGGCATCGGCGATATCAATACTCGTGTGAATAGGAGATTGCAATATAAGTCTAAGCTATCTAGCTAACATGTATACTTGCATTTACATTGTATCATAACTTGTATCTAGTTATCTTGCAATATAAGTCTAAGCAATCTAGTATTGGTATCGGCGATATCGGTAGTATCGGCGGTATCGGATCGAAGTATCGGATTTTTTTGGTATTGGAAAACAAATAATTATTAAGTTATTCTCAACAAGACCAACCTCACATTGAAGAATGACAAAATCTACTTACTACAAATCCTTCAAACTTGACATCATGTACACCATCTATTCAAACATGATGAAAGAATACCCAAATAAAGAACAAGATCATACCCATGATGGAAGAGATGACACATAAATAACTCATCATACTCAACAAATAACTACCCAGATCAAAGAAGTACAAGATAACCCATACCTATCCTGGAATATCTTACTAGAAGTACACTGTTGTACGGACACAAATACGACACGACATAATAGGGGGACACTGCGACGATTCGGCACCAATTTTGGGTGTCTTAATGTATTTTCGAGTAACCATATTGTATTCAATACATGTCGTGTCTTAACGTATTCTGGAGTGTCGGTGTCATGTCCAATAGGTGTCCCACAGGACCCCCGACCCCCCTGCCCTCTCCACCCCCCACCCTCCGCCCCCCGACCCCCCTGCCCCCATTCCCGACCCCCCCGACCCCCCTGCCCCCATTCAACACCCCCCGACCCCCCTGCCCTCTCCACCCCCCACCCCCCGACCCCCCTGCCCCCATTCCCCACCCCCCCAACCCCCTGACCCTCATTCCCCACCCCCCCACCCCCTGCCCCCATTCCCCACACCCTCCCGACCCCCTGACCCCATTCACCACCCCCCCGCCCTCTCCACCCCCCGCGAAGCCGACCCCCCCCCCACTCCCCCCCCGGCCCCAAAACCCAAAATTAGAGAAAGAGAGAGAGAGAGAGAGAGAGAGAGAGAGAGAGATACCTGGTAGAGAGAGAGAGAGAGTCGCGAGAGAGAGAGAGAGAGCCGCGCGCGAGAGAGAGAGAGCCGCGCGCGAGAGAGAGAGAGCCGCGAGAGAGAGAGAGAGTTTTGGGGGGAATGAAAAATTCCCCCCCGTCGGTTCAATTTAAGTTAGGGCACAGAAACTAGCGACGGAATAGCGACGGAATAAATTAGTCGCTAAACCGTCGCCAATTAAAAGGTTTTTTTCAACGGATATATCCGTCGCCAGTTAGTCGCTAAAGTTCCCGCCAATGTTTTAAAGATTTTGCCGCCAACATTTGCGACGAATAAGCGACGAAAAAGAATCCGTCGCTAACGTTCGTCGACTTAGCGACGGAAACCCGACAAATTTTTACATTTAAAATTGGAAAAAATTATGTTATGTTGTCTGTCGCTACTCCGTCGCTAAGATGTCGGAA
Source organism: Iris pallida (assembly GCA_029216955.1). Lineage (NCBI taxonomy): Eukaryota > Viridiplantae > Streptophyta > Magnoliopsida > Asparagales > Iridaceae > Iris > Iris pallida. The sequence continues at coordinate 7,943,611 of JANAVB010022000.1, forward strand.
ATTGGTCGCTATTAGCGACGGAATCCGTCCTTCGCTAAACTTCCGTCGGTAAAGTGGGGTATTTTAGTAGTGTAGGTAGGATCTAATTTTTGATCAGGAATTTCTGCTGAGATTATATGATCTATATATTTACCCGATGGAAACTTATCTTCTTTCGCTAGGAACAATAAAATATGAGCATGCGGCAACCCACGTTTTTGAAATTCAACCGTATATATAACTGAAAAACAATAGAAAACAATTAATATTAAATCTATTAATAAAACACATGATTAAGTACAAAAAATATAGCAAAATCATTACCAGCTCTAACTGTTCCAAATATTTTATTATGTTTCAGATCTTTGATCAGCCCATCCAATTTCACCTTGAAAACCCTACATAATATATCTGGTCGATCTTCAGGATGAAGACCTTTTTTTTCAACATATCGAAGTATTTCAGGCCATTTGGGGTTGCATGTAAATGTTATAAACAAATCCGGGTAACCAACCCATCTGCATATTGCCATTGCATCTTGGTAATTTTGAATCATGTACCGGGCACCTCCTGTAAAAGAAGATGGTAGAATGACTCTTTTTCCTTGAGTAGTCGGATCTGTTTCACCTCGTAATAATGCATCTGTAAGACCTTTATACATCTCACACCGTAATTGTTTTTGATGCGTTCGAATAAATTTTAATCTCGCAGATTCAACCATTGTATAAGCATCAACCAAAAATTGTTGCATAAGTCTTTTAGTAGCAAATATGATAGAAGGCTCATTATCCCTTTCATGCAGTCTATAAGCAAACCATTCTCTAGTACTTACTCTCCTTCTTCCACCATTACTTCTATTTGTTGATTCAGATAATTGAATGTCTTCTCTATAACCATCTTCACCGTAGGGAAAGATCAAGGGATATTGTAATGCTAAATAAGAAGCATGTAACTCATTTATTCGTTGTAGGTTTCCAGCTTGTGTTTCAACCATAATATCTCTATCACCTAAGCATTCATCAAGATCTCCAACTATCAAAGCAGCAACTTCAGAAACTGTAGGTAAATTATACTGTCGTCCATCTCCATGTCTCCTTCCTATCAATTTCAATCGGACGTTTGAATTACCTCCTTCACATATTTTTTCGCGAGCCATTCTAAAAGACTTAACTAATACATTATTTTGATCCAACATATCCTTCAACTCACGTACAATTTCTGCATGCAAATTATTAATATTATCGTTCTTCCTGAAAATAATGTAAAAAAATATAAGATAACTGAATATATTAATAATCAATGATCAATATACAATTATATATATCTGGGAAAAATATTCGATAAATACCTAACAGCTTTCATTCTGTTTTGAATTTCATTTTCTGTATCATAAATATATAGCTGTGCAAATTTTGGACTTGAACCTTCAACGGGTAATAAACTTCCTAATAGATGGTAGTTTTGCCCATGCATTCTAAAAATTGGTGGAGAATTTCCTTGATTTGGTTCCGGATCAACCTTGCCTCCCATTGAAGTGAATGAGAACATGCTGTTATATGATCTTATATTTTCTAGAAAATGTTTGCTCTTATCACTCACACCATATAATAGATCATTTAAAACTTTAGGCGGGCTCTTCATTGGTGAAATTTGAATCTTTCCTTGCATACAACATAAAGAGTACGTCGATTTTTTGCATTTGTAGGATGACTGCACTCTCTCGTCATACCAAAAGTGTGCACCACAAAAGTTACATTTATAAATTGGATCGCCAATATCCCAATAATCTGTTAATAAAAAATGCCAATAAAATATAAATAAATTACAAAATCCATAAACTAAACTAATAAATACACACATAAACACACAATCTTTTATAAACTAATACCAATTTTAGGATTTGCATGTCCATGATCAAATTTACAATCTCCATTCGTCAATTTAACAACAACTGCAACAGAAAAAAGAATTATTACTACTCCGATCTATCATACAAAAACTGAAACTAATTTAAATACTTGAATTTTAGAAAACAATTAGGCTTACAACATACTTGAAGACTCCTCATCTGTAGTTAAATCAATTGTTGTTAAATCACTATTTTGCTGCAAATTTGAGGTTGTATATTTCTTGCAATATAGTGAACTTTGGTTCATTGAAGTAGATAAATCAACTGCTTCACTTGATCCACACACTGCATAATATTAAATGAAATTCAAAACTTTGCAAAAATAAAATTTATAAGTATGTATGTATAATTTAATAATAAATAACAACCATACCATTCGTTATTTCGCTAAAAGGATTTGTAGAAGTATGACACACATTATTAAACAATACGCTGCTAGAATACAACTGTTTGCCATACAGATTTAAATCTTCTGCAAAAAAATTTAAGGAAAGAATTAGAAAAGTAATAACAATACAATAATAATATATAACATTTTTATTTATAAAAATAGTAAATTTGGGAAAAAAAACTCACTCGAATGACCATCATCATTAGTTTGTAAAAACACTCCTTTCGATGGATCAGAGTGTAGTTTTGTAAATCTCTTCATCGAGTAGTCAAATGATCTTTTCTTCTGAGAAACAATTAAATCCACAGGCTCACTTGACCCACATACTGCATACAAAATCAACATATATATGTATGTACATATAGATTGTTAGATAGATATGTAAAAATCATTAACCATTAAATGATTTAGATTAAAAAAAAAAATCATAACTTACCATTCGTGATGTTACCGAAAGGAGATCTAGATGATGGACAATTGGTCATGTTCGAATCGTTCCCACAAATTACGTCCGATTGAAATTTTTTCTGGCTTGATGGAGGCGTAAATTTACCTAAGTCCACATCTATATTTTTAACAAAAATAAAGAATAGTTAAGTAAAATTTCAACAAAATTTAAACGTAAATTATGTATGTTATAAATTTTTAACAAAATTTAAACGTAAATTTAACAAAATTTTAACAAAATTTTAACAAAAATTTAAACGTAAATTTTAAAATTGTGTATGTTATATATATATATATATATATATATATATATATATATATATATATATATATATATATATATATAAGTTTTTATATTAATATTTTTAATATTCCATAAATTGTGGTTTTAGGGGCACAAAAATAATTGTTGAAACGGTGCTTTGGACTGTGGTTTCACACTACAAAAAAAAATGCTGAAACCGTGGTTTTAGCCCACAGTTTTTCTAGACCATGGTTTTAATAGCCCACGGTTTTACCAACCGACGGTATTCCCAAAACCTCAGCATTGAATGGTAAAAGAAACACTTCATTTTTGTTCTTTTCCTCTCTCCTTTCTTCTGTTTCATCTTCCCGTGCACTTGTGTATACATTTGGCTGGATGGGGTCAGGCGCATGCGGCTAAGAAATGATCACATGCGGTTGGGAGGAGAACAGCCCATGCGGCTGGATGGGGTCAGGCGCATGCGGCTGAAGGAGGGGATGGGCTCCATGCGGCTGAGAAGGAGTTCGGGTCCATGCGGCTCAAAATGGGAGCAAGGCCATGCAGCTCAGTAAAGGGATGAGCATATGCGGCTAGGATAAATCGGGTCATGCGGCCTGGACTCAGAAGTCCATGCAGCCGGTCAAGGAGGGTGCATGTGGCTCAGTTATGACTGGGCCTTATGCGGCAGCGTTAAAACTCATGCGGCTAGGTTGGTTCATGCGGCTAGAACATGAACGCGCATGCGGCTGGAAAGGAATACGGGCCTATGCGGCTACAGTTAGACGGAGTCCATGCGGCTCGATTTACGCCGAAGCCTATGCGGCTGGAAAACTCACCGCATGAAGGTCCATGCGGTCAAGTGCTGCCATGCGGTTAGGGGTTCATGCGGCTAGCATAATTCATGCGGCTAGGGAAATCACTTGCTGCATGAAATATTCATGCGGTCAAGTCAAGCACAGTTCATCTTCTCTAAAATTTCGAGAAAAAGAACACCATGAGAGTCAAGTTCTCAAGCTCCATAACTCCATCATCCGAAGCCCAAATCCGAACTTCCATAGGTCAAAACGGGACAGAATGAAATACTCTACAACATGAAACCATCAAAACTTGAAAATAACAAGATTAATTAGATCAAAACCCAAGAAATCCGAAAATAAAATAAACTTAGATCTACAAGAATCTAGACATGGAAATCAAAAATGTTAAGTACTAAAGAGTGTTAGAATGCTGCAAGGAAGATAATAGAACAATAAAATTTGGGTTCCTCCATGAAGCAAGATGCACTTGCCTAAGCTCTCTCTCTCTCTTCTGGTAGGTGAAGAGTAAAGATGGAGAAGAAGAAATGAGTAATGAGTGATAATGGAAGAGAGAGAGTGGGATATAAATGAGGGTGGTGGTAGGTGGGAGTGGTTTGGCTCACATAAAATCCAACCAAGCCAAACCCACTAAACCGAACCAAACCAAGCCAATGCAATGCCATGATGAACCATAAAATACTCAATAAACCAAGCTCCACTAATCAGAATTAATCTATGAACGATAAATGACAATTAAACCACAATGCTAAATATAAAATAAACTATAACTAACTAATCAAAGAAAAATGAGAAATACGGGTCAGAAATACGAACATGTATTAAAATACGTATCACGAATTTCGGGGCACTACACAGTGGCACAAGAAATTCGATACAACAATTTTATCGAATGGTTTTAGGCATAATAATGCTGATAAGTGCATTTATTGCAAGATAACAAAGGAGTATACAGTTGTCCTACGTCTCTATGTAGATGATATGCTAATTTTTAGCACCAACATAAAAGATATCATTGATAACAAAATGTATCTAACTTCAGTTTTTCAAATGAAAGATTTAGAGAAAGTTGATACTATTTTGGGAACAAAAGTTAAGAGACATAAAAGAGGATATGGCTTAAATCAAAGTCATTATATTGACAAGCTACTTGATAAATTCAAGTATCTCAATATTAAAGAAGCAAATACTCCTTTTGACTCTAGCATTAAATTTCAAGAAAATAATGGTAGAATTGTTGCTCAATTAGAGTATGCAAGTGCCATTGGAAGTCTTATGTACATTACACATTGCACAAGGCCAGACATAGCGTTTTTCGTTTGCATGATGTCAAGATATACCAGTAAACCTAGCACAGAACAATGGAAAGCAATCGCAAGAATTTTTGGATATCTTAAACGAACAAGAGAATTAAGTCTTGTTTATAATGATTATCCGTCTGTGCTAGAACACTATAAAAATTTGTCAGATTAGCGACGTTCCAAAATATCGCTAAACTCGATGAAAACGTCGCTAAGTGAATTTAGCGACGTCTTGGGCGACGTTTTGGAAATGACGGAAAAAAATGTGTCGCTAATCGAGAAAACGTTGCAAAACGTCGCTAGGACGACGTTATTTGGCGACGTTATTAACGTCGCTAATTAGCGATGTTATTTGCGATGTTTGATCGTTGACGCTAATTAGCGACGTATAAGGCGACGTTTTCGTGTGGTCGCCGTTTAGCGACACTGTTGCGACGTTTTGGTGATGACGAGCTGACATCAGATTTTGTTGTCACGTCAGCATTTAGCGACGCTTTTAGCGACATTTATTAATATCGTTAAAATTTAGCGACGAATAGTAACGTCGCTAAAAATGTCGCTAAGTTAAAAAAATATTAAAAAACAGGTTGTAGAATGCAAATGGAGTTGGAGCCTGAGCCAAAATACAAAATACAGAATCCAATCCCTGGGTTCGCCGACCCCCTCGGTGGAACATTCAACACCGACACGCACAATACATTCCAGAATATACAAAAAAATGTCAATATATCCGCAATGAACAATGTCAATATATAAAATCCTGAACAAACCAAATCAATATCCGTAAATACGTACAAACTCAATATCCTCAACGAAAAAATTGAATATCCCCAAATACGTACAAAGTCAAAAATATAGTACAGTCCAAAAATACAAAAAAAAAAACTATTGATCGCCTGGAGTTGGAGCTGGACCCGGTGCTGGAGGAGGAGCGCCACCAGATGACTGTCGTCGCAACGTCATGATCGTCTGATACTCCTCCGGTGACAACAGGTGGACGACCATATCCTCCCGTGCACCGCCGGATGTAGACGATGCTCTCTGCTTACCAGCAGACGGTCGCTCCGCAGCCATCTCCTGGAAATGCTACATCTGCTCAACCAACCGCTGCGTAGCCTCTTGCGTAGCATGGGTCATCTGTCGCTTTGCCTCCGTAGTCTCCTCCAGCCTCTCAAAGCGTGAGATGAGCGCAAAATCATCTGTATGCGATGACCCATCCTCTGCAGCATCTCGTCACGCAGAGCTGCAATCTGCGCATCGACACTCTGCTGGTGGCGGAGCGACTCCTCAGTCTATGCGGGGCCGGGCACACTAGTGGCGGTCGCAGAGGCCTGTGATGCAATGAAGGTACCATAGGAGCCCGTACCATAGTACGTACCCCTATGTATGCCACCAACGGCCCTCATCCACAGCTCGTCATCTGACTGAGCTGCGATGGCCGGGGGCTGCTGGAAAGTGCTAGCACCAGCTCCCTCTGACCGTGTTGGTCCGGCCTCCCTAAGCTTCAAAAACTCGGCCTAGAAATAACATCTATATGAATTCTCACGTGGTTGCTAAAAATTAATACTAATGCACTAGCATTAAGTAAAACTTCTAAAACTCGGCCTAGAAATAACATCTATATAAATTTTTTACGTAGCTAAAAATTAATATTAATGAACTAGCATTAAGCAAAACTTACATAGGTGTCCCGGGCCTTATCGTCTACGAACCGCTCCCCCTTCGTGTGCGTAGCGAGGAACAAGGTCACCATATTCGGGTCTTCTCCCGATTCAACCTGTTACGAAATTATTATATGATTTGTCAGTTAAGTTGAAAGAATATATTACTATAAAGTATTAATTATGGGTATACGGCGAGATACGTACCATATGGGTGAAGAAATCCATGATGGACCGTGATCCACCACACCACTGCGACCCCTCCTGTCGCGCTCTTTTAGACTTCGCGAACTTCTCCTTGTAGGCTTCCACCTCGAATCTTCTCTTAATTACCGCCCAGTCGGCGGCAGAGATCCAACCCTGAATAGGCTCTCCCCGACGGTCGCGATCCTTTTGGTCGAGGATCACGTCCCTAATGAGCTTGCTGGCGACGCTGGAAAATATAGCCTCGACAACAAGGCGCGGTGGAAAGGGAAGAAGTAAGTCCGCTGAAAAAATTATAGAAGTACATAAGTTATAACATAACATACTAAATATTAAAAGGAAATAAACTTTTACGTACCGAAAAGTGCCCAAACCAGAAGGCCTTCCTGTCGGCCGGGACATCCCTCTAGTTGATCCAGACCCCCCCCCGTAGTTCTGTCGCAGGAATATACCCAACGACCGGTGTACGGAGGAGGGATGATACCTGTAAAATGAAAATTAAAATTTATTAAACAAGTTTATAATAAATTTAAACTAATTAAAAACAATAATTTTACTTACCGCCTGGTCTGAGTACAGGCCCAAATCTCCAACCTCAGATCTCCCTCCGGGCGACACGGAGGATCTGTCTCAAATGGGAGCTGCACTATGCCCCTGCCCGCCCCCTACCCCTGCCCCTCGGCCTCGCCCTCGGCGTGGGCCTAGCCATCGCCCTCGACCTCGACGTGGGCCTCGGCCTCGGCCTGCTCCTCAATAGTGGGGTCGACCTCTGGAATACTCGACGGTACTGGCTGCGTAGAAGAGGGCCATAGCCTCGAACTGCTAGAGCCGGATATGGAGACACTGCCGGCGACTAGACCGCTAGTGTATACTGGAGTGCGGGGGGATGAGGAGTCGGTAGGAGTGGTAGATGAAGACTTTCGGGGTCGTCAACTTCCACCAACCGGAACCAAATGATCCATGTCGAGCCATATCTGAAAAAATACAGAAGTATACCATACTACATCTTAAAAAAATAAAAGTATACCAAACTACAGCCAGGGAACATCGCTAAGTAAACCATACTATATCTGAAAAAACAAAAGTAAACCATACTACATCTGAAAACGTCGCTTATTAACGTCGCTAAAACAAAAGTAAACCATACTACATCTGAAAAAAAAACAAAAGTCAACCATACTACATCTGAAAATTAAACATATTCAATCCACTTCTAAAAATTCATCTTGTTCCTCTTCCTCTTCCTCTTCCTCTTCACTTCTATCAACTTTCTCTTCCTCTTCTGATATTTCTACCTCTCCTAATTGATGAAACATGTCATGAGGAACTTCCGTTGAGTCCACATCGACAATATTTATCATAAGAGGTAGTTCGTCTTCCTGATAAGCTATCTTGTCGACATCGAAGGTATTCCGAGCTTTAGTCTTACAGACTGCCTACCAATCTGATCTCCCGGCCTCTCGTTTTGGATAGCTGGTAAAGTAAACTAGCTGAGCCTGGCTTACTAAAACAAACGGCTCATAAGCTTGATATCGACGGCGATAATTTATGTCAACAAGACCATGTTTGTCAACTCTCCAACCTCGACCCTGGATCGGATCGAACCAGTCACATCTGAGCAAGACAATCTTACAAGGTTCTATAGCATAATTGTATGTCAGTTCCACAATCTCCTGTAAGACACCAAAGAAGTCATTGCCTGGGTCGACGTCTTTGTAGTTTAAAGATTTTATGCACAAACAACTATTCTTCGTAGAATCCAAATCCAAGAAGTCGTCTCTTATTCGAACATTTGTTGACTTGAACCTGAAACCATCTACGCAGTAACTTGGCCAGGTCTTCACTTGATAAATTGGCCCCTTGGCTAGAGTTTTAATATACTCATTCTCAAGGATTGTCTCCGGACGATCAACCTAAATACCATATAAACGATAGTAACTTAATTATTATGTGCAAGTATAAATGTACAGAAAAAGTAAATTGTGACTACGTGCGTACATATGCTCTCAACCAAAAAGGAAAATGAAGTCTTATTTGATGTTCTACTTCCTCCTCGGTTGTGTACGAATTGTTGGACGTTACCTCATCCTTAAACATGCTGAAAAGCAACGAAGCATAGGTATATTAGTTATACTCAGAAGCAACGAAGCACGCAAAATAATTTTACTTACCCCTCTAGCTTGTCTACTTCTTCCTCGTCGCAGTTGAGCAATATATATAACATTGCAGCGCTAACCTCGTCGTCATTTAGATATCTTTTTTTTATTTTACTAGATGGTTTTCCGTAGGCAATAAATACTTTCAGCTTTGCCTCAATACAAACTTCATATTCGTCGTCATTTCTGGGAGCTCTTGTTCTGTTTGTAGCAATATGAGGCTGAAAATACATGAAACAGAAGTTTGAAATCTCCTTAAGGACATATGCTTCACAAATAGAACCCTCCACATGTGCCTTATTTTCACCTTCCTATTGAGGTGGTTCAACTGTCGTTCGAACGGGTATATCCAACGATTGTCATGCCCGCTCCAGTAGGAGCGATCGTTCTCGCTAAGGCGTGATGTCGTACGAGCCCAGATTGCGCTCGTGCAAGGCGGGGTTCTATAATGGCCGATTACAGCGGCGTGACGGGGTCGTCGCACAGAAGTCCCAAACAGAGACATCGAATACTAGCAGCAGAAGTTAAGAACAAAACACAAGTCATTCAAAAGAAGCTCTTTATTGATATCGAAACAACGGTTACATTGGGGGCACAGGCCGAGATTACAATCACTCAAATTCACTCGTCTTACATTACAAATCACTCCGCTCTCTCTCATCTCTCAATACTTGTCTCGAGCCAACGAATGCTTCGGATAGGCATTATCCATACATTATGTCCTGTATAAGTCTTCGATTCCATACGGTCTCACCGTTCGAATCGCCAAGGAAATCCGTACCTTACGCATCCAAGCGAGCTCCGCGCCACGAGCTTCTACATGTACCTGTACATAGAAACTATGTGGGTGTCAGTACTCAACGTACTGTGGAGTGAGCTCCTCGCCCACCCATACAAAACCGACACGTTATTTTGCTTTATGCAATACAAGCCCCTTTTACGATTGTCTTTCTAATCTTTCCTTAGGATCGATTTTAGGACCGACGTCTTGGTCTATTTTATGTCTCTAGACCGCCACCGTGCCTTTGCACTAATAACGTACTCATACTTTACCGCTAGAACCTTCCCGTATCAATAACGTCAACTTATTGCCTCGTGCTTGCCTTTCGTGCCATACTCTGGGACGTAAACGACTCGGTCGTGTCAAACACTTGCCCGTGCCTCAAACAAGGCCGTGCCTCGTAGCGTAACGACTTATCCAAACTCGCCTTACGGCCCTTCCTCGACTTAACGTGCAACGACTAACCAAACCTATGGAACCGGTGTTGAGAACTCAACTACGACGCCATATCTCGTGCCGAATTATGTGTCTTTACGTATAGCCGAATCGTAGCTTTATAATACTTTGGGTGCAATCGAGCACACTTTCACTATTCAACGCATATCGTGCTTACACTTTCTTTGTTATGACCGACATCGTGCATGCGGATTCGCCGCTTAGCACGCCAATTTTCTATATAAAGGCCACTGGCATGATAAGCCATCGCGGACATAGCTCGGGTAGGCGGTGGGTCCTTCAGCGCAGGTAGCGAGCCCCGTTGAAAGCCCCCGACTACCCACGCAATAAAGGCATGCGCTGCTATAAACGTCTACCCTAGGATGACTGGGCCCAGTGTCCCGGCGTATAACAGTCTAGGCAGAAATCCTTGTCGACAAGGTGTCCAATGACCACGCACCTACGAGACATAGACTTGTCACCCTCACTTTTTCCAGTTAGGGGTAAAATGGTAATTTTCCATTTTATAATATTTTTTGGGAATTTTATTTCATGAATATTTATTTAATTATTTAGGTCGGGTTCGAATTTATCGCATTTCGAGTTAATTCGGGACCCGATGAATTTTGACTTGAGCTGTAATTAGCCTGTTATTAACCATGGCCCACCACACTAACTTTTAGGTTTAGGAGTTTGGATTAGTCCCCCATGAGTAATTAAGTTTAATATAATTTTTATTTATTTTTAGCAACTTCCGAAACCCAATTTTGAATTTATTTGCATTTAGGCTAGTGTAGGGGCAAACTTGTAATACAAGTGGCCCCTACCTTGACCACCATGGCTGGTCTATAGTCCACCCCACCACCTCTTATTTCTTCACCACTAAGTTTCCTTCCTCTCTATTTATTTTTTTCTTTCCAACTCCTTCTTCCTCTTCCAAATCCATTTTAGGTATGCTTTTAAACCCTTATAATTCTCCTATTTCATTTTCTTTCACATAGATTAGAGAGGGGACCATTCTCTACAGTTGACCCTAGATTTGTTAGGTTCCCCTACAAATCTAGTTTAAAGATTTATTATGGTTTATTCTTTTTAGAGTGGTCTATATATATCTATTATATATTATAT